>VMDO01010455.1:0-71598 GCA_007922755.1 Pedetes capensis | reverse complement strand
TTGCTTTGCTCCTTTGTCAAAAATAAGGTGGCTATAGGTGTGTTGAGGTATATCTGGGTCTTCTATTCTGCTCCAGATGTCTTCGGGCCTATTTTTGTGCCAGTACCAAGCTGTTTTTGCAACCACTGCCTTGTAGTAAAGTTTGAAGTCAGGGATTGTGATTCCCCCTGCATTAGATTTGCAGCTTAAAAGTGTTTTGCCTCAGCCCATTTTCTTACTTTTTGAGACAGGGTCTCGCTAAATTATGCAGACTGCCTCTGGTCTTGAACTTGCGATCCTCCTGCCCCCACCTCCCAAGCCACTGGGATTACAGGCGTGCGTCACCGCACCCGGCTCTGATTGTGTTTCTTGTGGCATCCCTCATGTGTTACCCAAGACATGACCTAAATGGAACACCAGATAGATGCTATGGACCCAGAATCTGATCTCACCTATGGTCAGGCAAACCCTCTCCCAAATCTGGAGACTCTGAGATGAAGGTCCATGGGACTTGTTTTTAATATTAATAAATGCTATCTCATTTTGGGTTGCGGCTCAATTGGTAGAGTGCTGTTCTGTGTGCTGTGAAGCTCTGGGTTCGAGCCCCAGCACCACAAAAACATAAGAAGGACCAGGCAGCCCAC
This sequence comes from Pedetes capensis, assembly GCA_007922755.1. Lineage (NCBI taxonomy): Eukaryota > Metazoa > Chordata > Mammalia > Rodentia > Pedetidae > Pedetes > Pedetes capensis. Next base: position 70,975 of record VMDO01010455.1, on the reverse strand, counting down.
TCCCAAAAAACAATCAGTCATTGAAAACCCTATGAATAGCAGAGAAGCACTGACATAGTGCCAGGTGTGGCACAGTGTCAGGAAGTGTTTCATTCTGTTGTACATAGGGTCACTATGAGTCAGACCTAACTACATGGCACCTAACAACTTAACCTTATTTCACCATCCCTGTTAAGAGTTCAGCATTTTCCCATCTAGGCTTTTGACTGCATATTTTCCTCTGACAATTCCCTTACTATTGAATTATAAGGGGTGAATGGCCCTCTGACTTGCAATTGTTTGACTTAGGATTCTCCAACTCTATAATGGTGTGAAAGCCAGACACATTTAGTGGAAACTGTGCTTTGAATCTTTGACTTTTGAATTGTGATAGTTTCCCAGGATAGCAATGTGTAGTAGGATGCTCTCTTGAATGTTGGGTGGTGGCAGCAACTGCAACTCCCAGTCAGCCTTGCACTCGTGAAGGAGAAGAGTGACACTCTACAGCGTACTGGGTGGCTGGGCAATGATGTTCAGTGGGTTAAGGGAATGCATGCATTTTCAATTTTTGTATTTTCATTGTTCAGTGGATTTATGTGGGAAAGAACTTCACCATGTATCAAGGAGCACCTGGATAAGCAGTTTTATATACTGCTCTTTTGCTTAATATATCATAAGCATTTTTCCTTATCGTATAAATTAGTCATAAATATTTATTTTCAAAAACAGCTTCTAAATCTGTTAAGATAAAACAAAAACTGGGCTGGGGATGTAGCTCAATGGTGGGGCATTTGCCTGGCATTTTCAAGGCCCTGAATTCAATCCCCAGCATTACAAAATAGCAACAAACATTATATATATATATATATATATATATGGGCTGGGATTTAGCTCAGTTGGTAGAGCGCTGCGCTGCAGTCTCTGAGGTCCCGAGTTCAATTCCCAGCACCGCAAAAATGGGAGAAGGGCCTGGCAATCCACTCCCAAGGCAATCCCGAGACAGTCAGCCATCGAAAACCCTATGAGGGTCGCTATGAGTCGGATACCGACTCGACGGCACCTAACAACAACAACAACTACAACTATACATATATATATATATATATATATATATATATATATATATATATAACAAAAATTAAAAGATCAAGGAGGAAATGCTGCTATTTATTCCTGGAAACGAAAGCTGAAAAGGGATACTTTCATTTTTGTATTTATTTTAATACATTTTTATTTTTAATTGGCACATAGTAATTACATGTATTTGTGGAGTACAGTGACATTTCAACACATACATGCAGTGTATAATTATCAGATCAGGCTAAGTGTCGTAAGTATTGCCTCAGACATTTTAATTAATTTGTTTGACAAATGAAAGACATTCATGGCCAGTATTTCAAATGATACTAAGATATTTTGATGCGGGTACTAACATATGTGATTTTTTGTTTGTTTATGACGCTGGGGATGAATTTCAGGACCTCACTCAAGCTAGGCAAGTACTTTATTTTGACATACACTCCCAGCCCTGAATGAACACTTCTGTTGACATAAATAGATTAAATGACTACACCGTTTTGTACTTTGCTTTTCTGTCCTTTTCTGTCTTCCCCTCAAACACAGAGAAACTCACTAATTTGAAACAGACATTTTCTCTTTATTTTCAACTAATTTCCTTTATTGATGTTTTTCAATACAAAAGTAACACGTGCTTCTAGTAACAACTGAAATGTACAAAGCCATAGAAAGTAAAAGCAAATCACTGCCTCTGGCCTCCTTTCCAGTCTCATCCCCCTGAGCTGCCACTGCTAACACCTGCTATATACTTTCAGAGCTTTTCCTCTGCTCATTCAAATGGATGCAAATGCAATATTTGCATATAGATAGATTCTTTTTTGGTTTGTTTTTACTCAAATATAATTAAAGTAAATGCATTAGTCTATAATTTGCTTTTTGATTTCAGAATCCTTGACAGTATATCACGAACATTCCTAACAATTCAAGAGATAGAGCTCTACTATTTTTCTGAGATATGGCTCTACTATTTTTCTTTTCTAATTTTTACCTTTCTTCCTCTCTCTCTCTCTCTCTCTCTCTCTCTGTGTGTGTGTGTGTGTGTGTGTGTGTGTGTGTGTGTGTGTTTAGTCTGACAATTATTATTTGTAGTTTGTCTTTGGTAATACCCCTACTCCCTTATCCCCTTGTTCACAGGTCCACGGATGTTTTGGGATGTTGCTAGCTCCTGATCTTATTTGTCAAGGTAAAAGGGACTTCACCTAACTGAATGTTTTAGAAATCTCAACCAACCAGCTCCCTACTTCTTCAAACAGAAGAGAGAGGGGAACTCGTGACCCAATCACTTCTGCACACAAAAAAACCATTGAGCATTTTTGTTCTGATAATTGGGTCCATCTCTCATTTTCTGAGCTTTTATGCCCACGGTCTTTGAAAGAAGGCTAAGGATTAAGGGCTGACAATTAATAACACTCACTTCTTCCTATCAAGAGATAGAAACAAGAGTCAGCTCTGATGAGCTAGACTGAGGACAATTAAGAACGATGGGTGCAATGAGCCTGGATTAGTTTACCCCTCCGACCCTGAACTTACTGGTACCCTGGTCAGACTTCCAACCAGACTTCCACCTTTGCTGAAGAGAGGAGGGGGCAAGGGGTAGATGTATCCACGGTCTGACCTCTGAAAAGGAGGAAGTTCCTGCTCAAAAGGGCTGGAGTTGGAGGACCTGGATGGAAGAAGGAGGCTCCCCACCCTTCACATACTGCAGAGTAAGTCATGCCACTGGTAAGTAGAGTCACATGTCAGTGTGGTGATCATTGAATACATTGCCATGATCATCATTTTATTCATCCCAGAGCAGACGCCATGTCCCCACCCTGAGAAGATGCACATTTCGAGAGCACTTCTTGTAGCCTAGGCAGAAACTGCCCCTCTGAGAGTGTGTTTTTTTCTCCAAGGTTTCTTTAGAAAGACACAGAAGTTCTGAATGACGGACATACACCCATGTTCCAAGACAGGGACAGGGTAATGTGCACCCAGAGACAGGGTCCACCTGTAGCTCCATTTGATCATCTGTCATAAGAATGTCGAGTAAATCATCCTTTTGAGGACTCGGTTGTACAGCTTGTCCTGCCTCTCCCAGAGCTGCTGCAGATGGCTTTGGCGCTCAGTACACTTGTGGAGCTATGGTAACTTGCTGAGTGACCTGTAGCCCATAGCACCAAGATTGGGACTTGTCAGGGTCAACAACAATGACATTCAGTGTCTGTAAAAGCCACCTCTCCAGGAGTATAAATTGACACAACCATTTGGAAATATTCATCCAAACAAAAAAAAATATACATCCATCCTTTTGCTTTGGCATGAGTGTTTGTGTCCATTCAAAATTCATGCTGGCATTTGAGACCAGATGCGATGGTTATTAAAAGGTGAGACCTTCAGGAGGTGACTGTGAGGAGCCTACCTCACTGGTCCTGCCTGGATGTTTGGATGGGAGGCACGGCCACGCACACAGATAACTAAATACAACTCACTCAGGACCCTTGGGTGAGGGGCATGGATTCCTGTGGCCCTCAGGAACCCCAAGAGAGGAGAGAAAGGAAAAGCCTCTGGCACTTTTGCCTTGTGGGGACTGAAAGATCTTTATTGTCTCTCTGTCCTGACAAGAGCAGAGAGAAACCTAAACAATTGTACAGCTATAACAAGTGTTAGTAGCTCTTATACTGGCTCTCGGGCAGCTGCGGATCTTTTGCCTTTGGTGCTGGGACCGGAGACTGTCCTCAGCTTCAGCCTCGTTGCGCTGGGTCCAAGAGGCTTTCCTCAGCTTGCTTGTAGTCCATCTTTCCTTGAGAACTCCGTCTAGTCATCCTGGTCTCAGTGATCACAAGGAGAGATGCTTCTGTGTTGCTGTTTGAATCCAGAGAGAGTCATTTCCTTGCCGATGGTCCATAGCAGAGTTCTATCTTGATCAGTGGTATGGCCCATCTGAGAAGGAGTGGCAGAGCAGACCAGCAGCAAGCAACCCCCCAGCAGGAAGCTAGCAGCCAGCAGCTCTCAGCATCACCATTAGCAGCCTCACATGCAGAGCAAGCTTTGTTTATATTACAGTCTTTGGGTAACTGCCTTAACTTCCTCAAGATGACAATCAGGTGGGGGTTCGAGGAACTAGGTGCAACCAATTTAGGAGTGACATTCAAATAAAGATTGAAACCAGATGTCACTCCTTGGGCAATCAAGGGGAGATCCTTGATTACCAATCAGGGGGCAAGATGAGGGTTGGATAATTCCCTACAGATGACTAGACCATGAGAGCTCACAAATGTGATTAGTGCTTTTATAAAAGGACTTGAAGAGTCACCTGGCTCTTCCATCATTTTAGTTCCTGTTGTTAATCTCTTATTGTGCCTAATTTATAAATTAAACTAAGATAGGAATATATGTATAGGTAAAAACATAACATGTATAGGGTTTGGTAGGATTGTGGTTTTGGACATTCTCTGGGAGTCAGAAAGGGGACTACCGTATACATGCCAAATTAGAAGAAATTGGTAACAGCCTGTACCCCATGCTACCCAATTTAAAGACATCTTTTGGTGGAAATGTTACCAAGGATCACTTACTCTGCAGCAAACTGCATTTTCCATGTTGCCCAACAAAGATTTGCAAACCCCCTTGGTGTTTATGGCTTATTTCCTTGATAGCTATAGCTATGCCAAATCATGCATAGTGGTTTACAGCGAAATAAAGGGACCCTCCTTTTTGTGAAAGGTTGAGAAAGGTCCGTGAACCACTCCCACATTTTTGTGTGGATAAACTCCGTGTCACCCAAACTTAAGAACTTCAAGAAAAATAAGATCATGTACTCTCCAGGCCAACATTAAGATGGGTCTTTCCATTCTTGACCTAGGACTCTACGTGCCCTTTTTTTTTTTTTTTTTGGTACTGGGGGTTGAACCCATGGCCTCATGCTTGCATACTTTGTGAGTGTTGGACCACTGAACTGTACCCCTCAGCCCATTTTTTTTTTTTTTTTTTCGTTTTTGAGACAGGGTCTCACTAAATTATGTAGACTGCCTCTGATCTTGAACTTGTGATCCTCTTACCTCCCCTCCTGTGTCACTTGGATTACAGGCCTGTGCCACCACGCCTGACTTCCAGGTACCTTTCAAGGTCACATTCTTCCCTTCTGTAGGATGTCTGAGCGTTCCCTGGAAATGTCTTTCGTCTAGATGGTCCTCTTTGGCAGTTTCTTGTCCCACCACCCCACACTGACCTCAGGCCATGTGCTTCCTCGGATTCTCTTGGAGAGAACCCTGGCCAGCACCACTGCCTGCTGCTCTACAGAGCTGCTCCCTCCCGGCACGCATGACCTCCCCCACAGGGCCGCTGCTCCCAGGACTTCTCTGGGTCTGACCCTGCACCTAAGCCATGCTGCAGCCACCAGAGCTGCCTTAACCAGACTTCCACTCCACATTCCTCCAGCTGCTGAGCCCTGAGTGCTGACAGTTCCCATGCTGTAAATATGTAGAGACATAGCTCCCCTGCCCCCGCTGCCTCTGAGGCTGCTGGAGGGCTGCGTCTCAGTAGGAGTCCAGGGGTGGCCCCTGTGCTGCTGTAGGGCCCATTTCCCTCCGCTTTCATGCCGTCTACTGTCACCTTCACAGAGCCTGGAGTTCTCCTCAAGTCCTACCGTCGTTCATGAAGTTCAGTTCCTGCAAATTCCTTACCAACTTGCTGGGTGCATTTCTAAGTCTCTGACCTCTGGACCTCTGTACAGGAAAATACCTGCAATCCCCCCGCCCCCCGCCCATTACATGGAACTCAGCAGGGACTAGAGGAGGTGGCAGCAGGGAACGTCACCTACCTCTACATGCCATACACATCAGGAGATCTACTCTGGCAAGCTGAGATCCAACACCATGCCCATTAAGACTTAGGCCCTCCCATGGCTACATGAAAGAACATCAAGTTAAACAAGTGAGAGAGGGAGAGAAAATAAAGCAATAGTAAAGAGAACAGATAGAGCCAAAGACACAGACGAGGAGGCAGGTAAACTGCTAAGAGAATGAGAAAATAATTTCAAGGCAAGCCAGTCAAGAGATTTTACTGCTTCTTGTTCTTTGAGAAACTCCACAGAAGAGGTTTTGCAGAACACATCTTTGCTATTTGGGAAAAAAGCTTATTAGACCTCTGGAAATCCCCACATATGCGGATACTATTTTAACATGTAAGTTCATGTTTGAAATTGGGGTCAGAGTGATTTTTAATAAGGCCCCAGTGAAGTATGTAAGTTGGGTATTTAGCAAGGCCCATTCTTTAGCAACGTGACCTACTTCTTCACGGTTGACTCAAACTAGTACCACTTCCCAATTACAAGTGAGTGAGGCATGGGCTGTAGGATCACATGTCTGTATCTGGAGCTGAGAGCACTCAACATCCAACACTCAGTGTGCACTGGACTAAGCAGGAAGTTGTGCTAGGCCAGGCCTAAGAGCTTCCCCAACTCCTGATTTCTTACCACATTTCACCGACCCAGGTGATTTACCTTCAAAGGCACTCTTGTCAGTGCTCCTCTGCTATTCATAGGGTTTTGATGACTGCTTGTTTTGGGAGTGGGCTGCCAGTTTCTTCTCCCAAGCCTAATGTTCCCAGGTGGTCTCCCATCCAAGTACTAACCAGGCCTGACCCTGCTTAGCTTTTCAGACAAGATTGGACGCCAGGTTGGTATGACTGTAGGCTGGTAGTATGCCTGTGGGCTACTAGTCAATAGAGATAGATAAATAACATCAAAGTTAATAATGAATAAAAGAGTCAAATTTAACATGTTGTCTTCTCTTATAAGAAAATGCACCTACAGCACAAAGTACCACAAACTAGGTGGCTTAACTATCAGAAATGTATCGCCTCACAGTTGTGGAGGTTGAGTCTGAAATCAAGGTGCTGGCTGGGTGGTACCTTCTGAGGGCTGTTGAGGGAGGAGCTAATCTGAGTCTCTCCCCAGTCCTAAAGCTTTGCTGGCCACCCTTGGCATCCCTTTGCCTATCAAAGAATCACTGTGTCCTCTGCCCTCATCTTCACCGTGTTCTCCCTATGACATGTCTATCTTCAAATTCCTCTGCTCTCTTATTTATTTATTTATTTATTTATTTTGTTGTTGTGCTGGGGATAAAACTCAGGGCCTTGCCCATGCTAGGGAGGTGCCCTACCTCTGAGCTACACCCCCAACCCAAATCTCTTTTTTCCACTAGTCATACTATGTTGGAGGCCACTCATTTTTAACTTGATTACCTCTATAAAGGCTCTGTCTCCAAATAAGGTCATATTCTGAGGTGCTGAGGGTTAGCACTGCAACATACAAATTTCTGGGGGATGCAAGCAAATAAGAATCGTGTCTGACTCATGGTGACCCTCATAGAGTTTTCAATGGCTGGCTGTTTTGGGATTGCTTTGGGAGTGGATTACCATGTCCTTCTCCTGTGTTTGTGGTGCTGGGGATCAAACCTGGGTCCTCAGAGAGTGTGGAACAGCACTCTACCAACTGAGCTAAACCTTAGCCCACAACCTATGATAGCATGGAATAATTTAGAAAAGTAGGACCCGTGTTGGCTTCATGTGCCGTCGGAAGTCTTGATGTCTAGTGCAACGTGCATCACATACCGAACCCTCCCATATATGTTGAACTAATAATAGACACTCTCGGTGATCCTCATCTAATTAACCTGGGGGCATTCAGATGCGCTCTTCATGAGGTGCCAGTTTTTGCTCAAAGACGACTATCCTTTGCCAAGTGGGAGCTGGAAGGCTGCGTGGTCGGTAATCCCTAATCCTCGGGGCAGCCAATTTGCTGTCAGCATCTTCTTACATGACCACTTTCAGCTGCAATCTTTCCAAGTAGCAAAACCGACCGACTCTGACTTTTGTCTGTCCCTTCCAGAGCCTGTGAGCAATGACTGGATCCAACAGCCACGGCAATGGGAAGAGGAACAGTACAGAGCTGGCAGCCCTGAGTTCCTGCCTTGGAAATCCTATTCTATTTACGAATTCTGACGACACAGGAGCACCAGTGTGCTGCTGGCCACAGGAACGCTGCCCAAGCAGATGGGGAAGTTCTTGTAAATGTCTTTGGGACTGGGGGAAAGCCAGTTCTTAGATATCTGTGCCCCATCTGGAGGAAGAGTAAACTCCTTACAAATTAAACCTGGACCGAGAGGCCCGAGCGGTAAATCCTGCGGCAGTCCTTTATATTTCCCCTTAGATTCGTTCATGCACATAAACAACAGATGGGAGAGATTAATGAGACACATTATATTCAAGAGGAATCAGCGGCTCTGAAGTGTGGATATCACACTCTCATTTGGCAGAGTGCACAGTGGCTCAGCGGCAGGTTGCAGTCAGCTTTACGCTGCCTGGACTCAAGGCAGGAAGCAAACCCATTTTAGACACCTGTGCCTTTGGAGCACCCAAATCATGCCCCTCTAGTTGTTTCAGATCTATTTAGTGGATGACTGTAACAAAACCAAGGAGCGCATGACACAGCATCACGTCACTTGTTTATTTTTATGTATTTTGCTCTGCTACGTTTGAAGTGGGTGAGCTGGCCCGCGAGTGTGCCCACAGAGCCATCTGGGCAAAAACTGGAGAACAGATTTTGGGGCCCTTGGTTCTTCTGTTTTATTGGAAATTAGCTTCCTCCTTGGACTCCAATTTGCAGTGTTTAATGGAACAGAAATGACGAGGAGTTTGTTGTTGACTGTTCACATTAGAGAGAAGCTGTACTTAGTGTCACAAATGAGCGCTTTGCCCATTTATTGGTTCACTCCTGTGGATATAAATAGATCTCTGCATCTTGGCACTTAGACACAGCATTCAGGGTTTCAGACTAAGACCAAGACTCCAGTGAGTCTGAAAAACCACAAGACAACTGCACTCTCTGTGGGCTGCTTTCTCTGCTGGCCCCCAGAAATCAGCCCAAGGCTAGCCCATCAGGGCCAGGGTTTAGGACTCAAAGGACAGCTGGGAGGCCTCTGCATCTAGAAAGGCCCTGCAACTAGATGGGGCTAAGAGCTGAGAGCATGTGCATCTCATGTGAACTTAGACCCTTCGTGGAATACGAAGTGGTCACTGGCAGGCTTCCACTTTCCAGGATGACATTCCAGGAGCTGCTGGCATGCCCCACTGCTTGCTTGTAAAGACTCAGAAAGCCTTTGACTTCAGGCTAACTATCCCACATGCATTTCCCCATTTCTTTTCTGACATAGTGGGTGGCTGCTAAAAGTCCCAGTCACTGCTTCCTACCTGAACCCCTGTTTATCTGGGGTCCAAGTTTGCATGCGACACTTCACAAGGAACCTGGATAATACAGCTTAGAATGAGAATCGTTTTTCTACCACTTCAGTACCATATGCCTAGTAAATCCTTTAAGGTTATTGTTGTTGTTGAGTGCCACTGAGTCGAATCCAACTCATAGTGATCCTATGTGCAACCAAGTGAAACACTACCCAGCACTGTGACATGCACACGATCTTATGTTTGAGCCCATTGTGGTAGCCACTGTGTTTCTTCTCATTTTGAGTCATGCCACATCAGCAAAAGGAGGTCCCAGGGACTTTACTCCATTCCTGTCATTAAGGTGGACTCTACTTTGAGGAGGCAACTCTTCCCCAGTCACATTTTGAATGACTTCCAGCCTGGCAGTTTCATTCTCTGGCACTATATTTGACAGTGCATATTTCTGCTATTCATAGAGTTTTCAATGGCTAATTATTTTGGGAGCCTAGAGCCGTACCACCCTGGGGACAGATCTCAGAAGCTAAGCAGGGTCCAGCCTGGTTAGTCCTTGGATGAGAGACCTCCTGGGAACACTGGGTGCTATACTTGGGAGAAGGATCTAGTAGCCCACTCCTGAAATAATCCCCCCTCCCAAATGTATTACATAGGAGTGGATTTTTTAAATTTATCATACATATTGTAAAAACAATCTCTTTATTGTTGGTTTCTGATCAATATGTGGCCAGACAAAATGGTTTGAATGGCATAGATTCTCCCAACTAAAATGTGCTAAGATCTGTCTCCTATGTTGTGGCTTTTTTTTTTTTTTTTTGGCAGAGGGTGTTCTATGTGTGCTTGACAAGAATGTAGAGTCTCCATTGTTGATGAAAGAGTCTATAAGTGTCTGTGAGATCAGACTTGATATAACTGTTCTAATCTTCTGCACTTAAGTTTTTTATTGGCACAATCAGTTTCTCCCCTGTGATTATTTGTTTTAGTTTTTGCTTTATATATTTGTGACTATGCTGTTAGATACATACATACATATATATATATTTGTTGTTGTTGTTTTTAGGTGCCGTCAAGTGGGTATCCGACTCATAGCAACCCTCATAGGGTTTTCAATGGCTGATTGTTTTGGGATTGCCTCGGGAGTGGATTGCCAGGCCTTTCTCCCATTTTTGTGGTGCTGGGAATTGAACTCAGGACCTCAGAGACTGCAGCGCAGCACTCTACCAACTGAGCTGAATCCCAGCCCATATATATATATATATATATATATATATATACACACACACACACACACACATATATATATACACATATATATGCATATATATGCATATATATACATATATACATATATATTCATTGGTAGGTATGTATATATTCATTTGTAGGTTTTTTTTAAATTAAATTTGATATGTTACTTTGTCTCTGTTGATGCTTTTGTTTCACTTTTATTTTGTCTGATTATAATTTCTTTTTAAGGAAACACTCTTGGTTTTTTATTTAACATGTCATAGTTTTATATTTTCTACCCATTTATTTCTAATCTTCCTCATTTGTGTGTGTATATTTGTGTGTGTCTCAGCTGTGTCTCTTATAAGCAATGTAAAGCTGTATATTTAAAATATTAAGCCACTTATTTTTGAAATATGTAGTCCCTTATTCATTGCAAAATTCTAAAATTACCAAAGTATAAGCAATGAAAAATTTTCTGTTCTTTTCCTTTGCCCATTTTCTCTGTCTGTCTCTCTAGAACTGACGAGTCTTACTATCTTGCTATAGAAAACAATTGTGAATATAAGTAAATATATTCAGCATACTTATTCTTTTCACAGAGACATTATATGCACTGGTTACGTGTCTTGCTTTTTCATTTCTTCGAGGTTTGTCTTTAACCGCACATAAAGAACTTCCTTGTTCTTTTGGGTGATTGCATATTAGCAATCACATACTTACCTTATGAATGTGTCCTCATCTATTTGACCTGTTGCCCATCACTGGACTTTTAGGTAGTTTCCAATCTTCCACTTTTACAAACAATGCCGCAAAGAATAGACCTACATGAACATTATTTGAACATGTGCAAGTATCTTTATAGGAGAAATTTCTAGAAGTTAAATTGCTGAGACAAAGAGCTTATGTTTTTGCAACTGTGAAGGATTTCTGGGTTTTCAACTTCCTCATCTTATTAGCCAGGGGCCTGTCAAGAAAAAAGTGACTTTTCTGGGTTTTTAAACAGAGGAGATTATTTAAAATAAGGAACTAATTACCCAGGTGACAGAATAGCTAAAGAAGTCAAGCATTGGTGTGGGGGTGGGGTGGTGGAGCAGCCCGGGGCAACAGTGGGCAGAAGAGTCAAAGGGATGGGACTACTGGATCCCAGGAGCCAGGGTCACAGAAGGATGCTGGGCAGGGGCAGGCCTGCCTGGCAGGAGTCTGGACCATGGAAGGGCAGCTGCAGGGAGGAAACGGAGAAGCAGCAGCCAATCAAGATTTCTTGAAGCAGAGAGGAAAGGAGAGAATAGCTTGGCTTCATCCCCTCTGTTTCTGTCAGTGCCTCCTTGTAACAGTGGGAATTTATTTGCACATTGTCTTTTACATGTTTATGTCCCCTCCCTTTGCCCTTCCTTCTTCACAAGGTTACTTCCCTTCCCTATTTGTGTGTGTGTGTGTGTGTGTGTGTGTATTTGTTGTTGTTGTTTTTGTTAGGTGCCATTGAGTCAGGCCCACTTCATAGCAACCCCATGTACAACAGAACAAAACACTACCCAACACTGTACCATGCCCAGTACTACGTGTTTATCTGCTATTCATCAATTTTCCACTGGTGTACTGTTTCGGGCTGCCAGGCCCTTCTCCCTAACTTGCAACAGCTGGTATTCCCAGCCTGTCTCCTATTGAAGGACTAACCAGGCCAACCCTGCTTGGCTTCCTTGATCAGGTGGGATCTGCTGCTAGGGTGCTACAGCTACATATATGAATATATATATATATATATATATATATATATATATATATATGTCCCACATGTCTTTCAGCTTGTTGTGCTGTCAGACTTGTGTGTTGCTGTGATGCTGAAACCTATACCATTGGTATTTCAGATACCAGCAGGGCCACCCATGGTAGAAAGATTTCAGCTGGGCTTCCAGACTAAGACAGACTATGGAGAAGGACCTGGGAGCTGACTCCTGAAGCAATTGGCCATTGAAAATCCTATGAATAACATAGAAACAGTATCAAATATAGTGCCAGAAAATGAGCCCCCAGGCTGGAAGTCATTCAGGAAATGACTGGGGAAGAGTTGCCTCCTCAAAGTAGAGTCGACTTTAATGATGGGAATGGAGTAAAGCCCCTGGGACCTTCTTTGGCTGATGTGGAATGACTCAAAATGAAAAGAAAAAGTGGCTGAAACATTGGGCTCAAACATAAAAAGATCGTGTGCATGACACAGTGTTGGGGAGTGTTTTGTTCTGTTGTACATAGGGTAGCCATGAGTCAGATTCGACTTGATGACACACAACAAAAACAATAACAACAACAACATGTATGTTGTTGTTTGTTTGTTCGATAAAGTGTCATTATGTAGCCCAGGCTGGCCTTGAACTTGGGATCCTCCTGGCTCAGCCTGCTGAGTGCTGAGATGACAGGGGTGCAAAATTGCACCCAGTTTAATCATCTTTCTTTAGATTTACAGAACCCAGAACATCTAGAGATCTTCAAATAAGGTCAGAATGTGCGGTGCCCCTCCCCATACTATAGTTCTGTGCATCAACTAACATATAACATGTAAATGACATGAGGTTGAACTTGTAAAACAATGACATGTCTGCCTAAGGGACTACAGGAAATAGCCCCAAGGAGCTGAGGACGATTGCAATGTCCTGGCCAAAGAAGAAGAAACAGAAGGAGACAGATGCATTGGATGAAGAAGACCCCGTTCAGCAATGGTCTTCTTGCTCTGCTCCTTTCCTTCACTGTAAAAGCCCTTTGTACCCCTGAGCTCCCTAAGGTAGAGTTCATTGTGCATTATGAATAACAAAAGGCACTCCTATCATTTGGGAAATTCTGAGGTTTTTAGGAGAACTGTGCCAGGAACTGGGGACAAAGACTAAATACATTTTTACATTTGCATCCACAGGGGATTGGCTCCAGGACCACCTGCACATACCAAAATTTGTGGATGCTCACATCCTTTATACAGAATGGGGTGGTATTTGCTCATCACCTGTATGTATCCTCCTGTATACTCTAAATCACCTCTAGCTAGGTGCTGGTTGAGTGGGTCCCACTCATAGTGACCCTCATTGGGTTTTCAATGGCTGCTTGTTTCGGGACTTATAATACCCAGTATAATGTAAATGCTATGTATTAGTTGTTTTATTGTACTGTTTTTGTTGTTAGGTTTGTCAAGTCATGTCTGACTCATAGCGACCCTCATAGGGTTTTCAATGGCTGATTTTTTCGGGAGCAGATTGCCACATACTTCTCCCATTTTTGGGGGTGTGGGGAATCAAACCTGGGGCCTCAGAGACTGCAGACCAGTGCTCTATCAACTGAGCTAACTCCCAGTCCCACTGTATTGTTTAGGGAATAATGACAAGAAAAACTCTACATGTTCAGTACAAATGAAATTTTAAAACAATAATAATTTTTCTACCCATTATTGATTAAATCCATGGCTATAGAGCCCACAGATATGGGGGGCCAAATGTATGCCACACTGCCCCTCCTTTTTGTGTCTGGTGTATTCCTTAAACAGCCCCAATTTTTACTCATTTCAGGTTGCCAGCTTCCTCAATTTCCCCTTTATTTACATATGAAATCTTTATTTTATGCCTGGCTCTTTTGTCTGAGCATATTATTGTGACTAAGCATTTCTTATCTTCAAAACAGTAAATAAGCAGCCCTTCTAGCATCTACCTATCTTGTCCCTCTGTGCAGAGCAAACTTCTGAGTACAGATATGGAGGGTCAGCTCGTATCTCTGATCACTGCCCCACAACCCCGGCCTCTCTTTTCTTCTTCAACCTCTTGAAGTCAGATCTCTGCCCTTAGCTCCACAGAAGCCATGCAATTAAAGTCATTTGTGAGCTCTTGCTGGGCTGGTCCCCCACTGCTTGCTTGGCTTTCATTGCCTGGCTTTTCTGTAACACCTGCCCCCTCCTCCCCTTGGAAGGCCCACACTTCTTTGGCTTCCAGGGCCCTGTGTCCTGTTCTTGGGACATAGCAGATTTCTGTCTTGCTTCCTTTCCCGCTGGTCCGCCTTCATCCCACCCCTAGCTTGTCCCTCACCCTGTCTCACCTTCTCTGGCTTCCTGGCATGGGCAGCCTGCTTCTCTTTGCATTTGTCTGCAAGTGCTGCCTGTACTAGACTCAATGGGGTCCCCCAAATTCATGTCCACCTGGAACCTCTGGTGTGATCTCATTGGGAAATAGTGACTTTGGAAGTATAACTAGTTAAGATGAAATTTTACTGGATTAGAATGGGCTTTTGCATCCAGAGACTGGTGTCTTTATACAAAGACCATGTGAAGACAAAGAAGACCATGTGAAGAGAGTCAGAGATGGGAGCAATCCCTCTGCAATGGAAGGAATGCCAAGATTTGCCAGCAAGCCCCTGAAGGTGGGAGAGAGGCATGGCCCAGATTCTTCCTCAGAATCCCCAAGGAAGATCCCGCCCTTAGGAAACCTTAATTTGGGATCTCAAGACTCAGAACAGTGAAAGAGCACGTCTGCTGTTTGTTTGGACCACCTGTTGTGGTGCTTTGTTCCAGCGCCCTAGGAAACTCATTCCCCTGTCCTGTCCCTGGGTAGACCCCAACAGTCAGGGGAGTGTGCTCTCACTTCACTCATTTTGCTCAGCCTCACCTGGATCTTAATATCACTGGTTTTGTACCAAAGTTCTTTTTATTTGATCAAGATAGTAGAGGCTGTGGGGTAGAAGACAAGAGGCAGGAAGGACTCAGATCCTGCTTGGCTGGCTGCTGCTGTCTATCCTCAGGAAAGCGCAGCAACAGTTATTGGCTCAGTTGCTCCCCCTGCTTAGTGGGGTGTCAGTTTCTGCCCTCCTGGGTTAGACAGTGACCTGACGGGGAAAATTTCTGGCATATCAGCAAGCCTATGTTGCGCCTCCCTTTAGAAGGGAGGAGCAAACCTATGGAATGGTTGGATTTCAGCTTTTCCTCTGTCATTCATTACTTTGACACCATCAGATTCAACTTCAGCTGGTTTCTGTTGTCCCTCACGGCTTTAGATAAACCCTTTCTGAATCTACAAGTTTTAGGTGAATCTTCTCTCTGGGCTAAATGCCCAAGGCATCTTTTGAGACAACACACTTCACTGTTTATTCTAGGGCAAATGCTCAATCACCTCCACTCCCTCCCTGGCCTCCTCCAACAAGTTACACTCCTCTAAGAATTCCCTGTGGTCACCAGGCTTTCTGCTGTGCAGCCCCACTGGGGTTTGGATGCTTCCAACTTTGCACACCTGGAGACCTGCCATTCTTCCGGGTTCCTAGCTGAGCTCTTTTCTCTTCCAGCCTTGAATGGGCAACAAAACAAAGACAATGCCAAGGGCCTTCTGGAGCATAGCCTGTTGGCCAGCATGGTTCCAAATGAACTCATTTCGTAGTTAATCTTTTGCACCTCCTTTATTGACTTCTTTCATTGTAAGCAAATATTTTTCAGTGTACCATTTTAATATTTTTCTTGACTTTTTTTAGTGTGTGAGTGGGGGTCATTCTTTCGTTTCTTAGTTATTTTCTTAATTGTACTAGGATTGCTATATGCATTTTAACTCAGTACAATCTACTCAGGTTAACACTGACTTAATTCTGATGAAATAAAGAAACATTAAAAAAAAAAGAAAAAGAAAAAAAACTATTGCAACATTGCTCCAATATACTCCCTGTAATCCCTTCCTTTGTGCTATTATTATTGTACATCTATATATGATATAAATCCAGTAACACAGTACTATAATTATGGCTTGAAATAATTTTTTTTATACTACTTGGGGGAGGAACCCAGGGCCTTGCACATGCTTTCCAAGTGCTCTACTACTGGGCTGGACTCCCAGGCCATTTTTTTTTTTTTTAATATATTGAGACAGGGTCTTGCTAAATTATGCAGGCTGCCTCTGGTCTTGAACCTGCCATCCTCCTGCCTCCTCCTAAATCGCAGGGATTATAGGTGTGAGCCACTATGCTTGGCCAAATTTTTGTTTTTGTAAATAAAACCTTAAAAGAAATGAAGAAATAGGTTTATACATGTTACTGGCAATGGGCAGAAGTGGGATTCAAATCTGTGTGTCCTTTCTTCAGTGCCTAAACTCTTTCTAGGACCACATATGACCTCTTACTGATGGATCGATTTATTCTTTTTAGTGAGCATATCATCCTTGAGGAACCGCAAATACTAGTGTGGAACTTGACATTTCCCTACCCTGGCTTTCCGCCAGCCTTTAGAATGCCCATGGTAATAAGGAGTCTTTCCCTTTTTCCTCTCGCTCTTCCTTCCTTGGGTTTCTCCTTTTCTTCCATTGTGTTCTATTTGCCCACACTTTTACTCTTTCTGCAGCTCTTACCTGTTGACCACACTCAGCGTCTTAGTGGCTAAGCATAAGGTGGACACAAGAGATGACATCTCCATTGTTCCTCCTGTCCTGAGATGCCCCAGCAGTCCTGATGAGCTATCTTTCCTTTTAGGGTTCATTCTGATCTTTTTGAAGGGTTGCCATATGATCCTTAGTCAAAAAGCATTTCTTTGTGTGCAATGGTGACAACTGAAAAAGCAGTGTGCCCTGGGCTCAGAATTTAAAGATTGATTTATTCACTTAGTCATGAATTCAGTGTCTGTAGGGATGTGGCCTAGAGAGGCAGCTTGCCTGGGGGCCTATCTGGCCCACCTGGAGGTCTGAGACTTGTTCCCAGGGCAGTAACCTCTGTCCTACATCTGGGGACTTTTGGGTGTCGAGCTCACCAAGATGGCTCCGGTGTCCAATTCCCCTCCTCAGACCCCTCTACACCCGATTGGCCACTCTTCAATTACCCAAAATCTCACCATTGGCCCATTAAGGAACATCCTACGATTGGTTCCCCTTTCGATGCCCCATTTGCATCTCCCACCTGAACCAATCACCCCTTGATATGTGGCAGTCTCTGACTGGTCCCTGAAGGGTATATAAGCACTGTGCACAGGGAACTCAGGGTCCACACCATCGACCATGTAAAGATAAAGGGTCCATTCCATCGATGCGGGGCAAAAGAGCAATAAAGAGCTGTTATAGGACAACAGTGGGAGTTGGCATCGTCTCTCAGAGCTGAGAAGCAAGGAGCTGCAGTGAGCATAACTCTCTGAGCCTGCCTTTCTCAAGGCTTCTCAGAGTAGCTATGGGCATAAGCCTCCTTTCCGGGTGGTGTGGCTCTCAAGAAACGCTCGCCAGCCAGAGGGTCTTTAGCAGCTGGAGCCTTGCTCCTGACTGGAAGCCTATGGCCAGAGTGAATCCAGCACAGACAGCAACCCACAAGTGTCCATTTGTGCCAGGCACTGGGCCAACGATGTGGGGGACCAGGTGGATGGCAGGAACGCCTGCTCTCCAGGGCCCACAGGCTTGGAGTTTGTAGTGTTGGATTTTCTTGCTGGCCTCCATAGTTTGTGACTCTAAAACATTTTCCCTCCATGCTCTGGATAAACTCTGATAATCTCTGACTGCACCCCAGGAAGTCAACACCAGTCAACCAGCACCTGCTCATAAGATGAAACATGTTGGCTTCCTTGTCCAATTCTCCACTTTTTTAACTGGAAAACTGAGACTCCGTTGAACAAGTAGATGTTATGATACTAGTCTCTGAATCTGCAGCTTATACGGTGGGGACTGCCAATGACTTGGGTACTCTGTATTATCTTTTGAAAGGTATGTGTCTCAGTCTGCTTTCTTCTGCTATAAGAAAATATCACAAACTAAGTAATTTGTAAGCAATGGTTTTATTTGGCCCACTATTCTACAGGCTAGGAAGTCCAAGAGCAGGGACCAGCACCTGACAAGGACCTCTGGCAGCATTATAACATGGCCAGTATTCATCGGATAGGAAGAAGAGGGACACATTTATCCTTTCATCAGGAGCCCACCCTCATGATAATTAGCCCATTTTAAAGATAATGACATTAATCTACTCATGAAGGCAGAGCCATCATGACCTTATCATCTCTTAATACTGTAACAGTAGCAATTAAATTTCAACTTGAATCTTGGAGACGATATCACAGGGCTCACAGGATAGCAAAGTACAGAGCCAGGTGTGGTGGGGCCAGCCTATAATCTCAGTACTCAGGAGGCCGAGGCAGGAGGATTGCACATTAGAAGACATAGCAAGACCTTGTCTCAAGAAAACAAAACCCAAATCTACAACAACAAAAACGTTCAACCAGGTAGGAGTACTGCAAGGAACTTTACACAGATTTCACTAGAAAAATAAATTTGGTGCTCAGGTTTGGATTTGGATTTTTTTTTTCTTGAATTTAAAGTTATGATCCTAGTGGAATCAATAGCTTGAACTTGTTTGGGTTGTTGTTGTTAGGTGCCGTCGAGTCGGTATCCGATTCATAGCAACCCTCATAGGGTTTTCAGTGGCTGAGTGCTTCGGGATTGCCTTGGGAGTGGATTGCCAGGCCCTTCTCCCATTTTTGTGGTGCTGAGAATTGAACTCGGGGCCTCAGAGACTGCAGCACAGCGCTCTTAGAGAGGGAATTTTACTTATTTTTAGTGCTCTTTGGCTAAGAGTAAGAGGATGAAACCATCTCTAAAATGCCCTTTGACTCCCATGTCTTTGTCTCTGTCCAAAGGGAAGACTTTTTCACTTAAGTTGTTGCTGAGATAAAACTGAGTTGATTACAGAAGGTCTGTGATCAGAGTGGCAGGTCTGAATGGAGGGTCATGATTTGAAAGGGAAGCTGAATCAGATGACATATCTGGGACTGGTAGATAGTCCTGTGGTTGGCTCTATTGCTTTAATGCCCTAACTTTACCCTTCAGTGACTGTAGAGGCCCAATTTCTCTGCAGACTGACTCTCACTGAATTTCATATCCATAGACTTATCATAGTAGTATTAGTAATTCAAAATAATTTGGAAACCATTGGTCAGAGATGTGTAAATAAAATATGGTTTTGACATACAATAGGATATTATGCAGCTATTAAAAAATAGCATTATAGCCAGGTATGGTGGTGCATGCCTGTAATTCCAGCAACTCAGGATGTAGAGGCAGGAGGATCACAAATTCAAGACCAGAGGCAGTCTGGGTAACTTAGTGAGACCCTGTCTTAAAAAGTGAAAAAAAAAAAAAAAAAAAAAAAAAAAGGGTGGGGGGGCTGGAGGTGCTGCTCAGTAGTATAGCATTTGCAAAGCATGCAAGCACAAGGCCCTGGGTTCAACCCCCAGTTTTTTGGGAGGAGCGTTATAGGATGATATTTGCTGATCTGCAAAATAGTTATGATATTATACTGAATGAAAAAAAAAACATTAAGTGAATCATGATGGCTCAACTGTAAGAAATTACATAGACATATACACTTGCACATATACTGTCTATATCTACGTATGTGCATATTGATGCAGTCATTTATTTAGCAGCCATAGACTAAGCACCCTTCATGGGCCACACTGGGCTAGGCTGAGGATTGAGGGACAAATAAAATTAGTTCAATCCTGGCCCCGCTTATGGTCTAGGAAAAGTCATGACAGCAAAAACATCACATGTGCATAATAGGTTTTTCTGGTTGGTAGGTTGCTTACATTTTCTTCTTTATGTACTTCTATATCTTCTGTAGAAATAAAATGACAACAAATGCTATTTTTAAAAAACAAGCAGAGCTGAAAACCTGCCTCCTGGCATAAGGCCCTGTCCCTGAAACTGGAAGATTAGTTTGACAAATTGGAAGAGCTTTGGCCCAGGGACCAGCAGGCTGTCACTAACCTGCTATAATGGCCATACCCAAGTGACTTTCCTCTACAGGTCTCAGTTCCTTTCCCATATCATGAGAGTTTGGCTCAGGTGATGTCTAAGGTCCTTCTAGCTCTAACACATAGGAGTTGCAGAGACTTTGGATAGGAATAAGAATGTCCATAGGTAATAAATAAAATAAATGCAAAAATAAAAAAGGAATTTCCATTAGGATATAACCTGCTCTTATAATTTTCCTAGTTCAAAATTTGATTATGGTTTCTTAACTCATGCACAATTGTTACCTCTAATTTATGTGCAAATCTTTTTCTTTTTCTTTTTCTTTTTTTTTTTTTTAGCCTTCTAGACTGTCCCCTTCCATCCTTTGTATTTTTTCATACTTGGTAGAAATGCGAGAAAATACTATCACAAGCTTTCCCATGCCAACTTTTCTGTGTGCCCTAAAGCAGTCAATTTTCTGTGAGTTATGGAGCAACTTCTTCTATATCATCCCATTCTAGTGCAGGCGCAGCAGAGGATAAAAGGCAAGAGTCAGGCATGGCTTCAGCCCTTACCGTGCAGACATAATGAAAGCTTATGGATCAATCTGAGACTGACACCATCCTATACCCCAGTCCAGTCAGCATGTTACTGAGTTTTGTAAAAGGGCGATAATTGTATGTGTGGGAGAAGTCAAAGAAGATGTCTACGGTAAGAAAGGCATGACATGAGCCTTAAAAGATGAGCATGATTTAAATTGGTACTAGAAGAGAGGATGGCATTTCCAGTGGGAGAGAACCAGAATGAACATGGGGCAAAAGGCCAATAGTGTTAACACTGCCAAATTTGTTGTTGTTAGGTGCTATTGACTGAGTCCAACTCATCCAACTCATAGCGACCCTATGCACAACAAATAGAACACTCCCAAACTCTGTGCCAGGCACATGATCTGTTTTATATATAAGCCCATTTTTGCAGCCTCTGTGTCAATCTATCTAGTTGGGATCTAGTTGAGGGTCTTCCTTTTTTTTTTTTTTTTTTTTTTTTTTTTGTGGTACTGGGGAGCTGAACCCAGGACCTCATGCACACTTTTTGCAAGTATTCATTCAGTGAGCCATAATCCCAGCCCATTTATAAATTTGTATTTTTGAGACAGGGTCTCACTGACTTATGCAAGTTTCCTCTGGCCTTGGCAGGCCTCCTGTCTCTGCTTCCTGAGTCACTAGGATTAAAAGTGTAAGCTCTCAGGCCTGGCGAGTGTCTTCTTTTTCTTTCCTTGACCTACTACTCTCCCAAGCATGATGTTCTCCAGGGATTGGTCCCTCCTGAATACATGTCCAAAATGTCTATGTAAGATGCAGTCTAGTCATCCTTGCTTGCAACGAGCACTCTTGTTGGTCAGATCTGATGGTTCTTTTGGCAGTCATTGGTACATTCAATATTCATCTCCAGCACCATAATTCAAAAACATCAATTCTTTTCCTGTCTCCCTTATTCAACATCCAACTTTCACGATTGTATGATGCAACTGAAAATATCATGGCATACATCAGGCTCACCTTCGTCTTTAATGTGACATCTTTACTTTTCAACACTTTAAAGAAGTCTTCTATAACATCATTTCCCAATGCAATGTGTCTTTTGATTTATTGACTGCTGCTTCTATGAATATTGACACAGAACCAAGTAAAGCAAAAGCTTGGGCAACCTGAACCTTTTCTCTACTTATCATGAAATTGTATACTGACCCAGTTGTAAGGATTTTTTTTTTGTTGATGTGGAGATGCAATCCATACTAAGGCTGTGTTCTTTGATCTTCATCAGTAAATGTTTCAAATCTTCTTCACTTTCAGCAGGCAGAGCTGTGTCATCTGCATAGCAGGTTGTTAATGAGTCTTCTCCAATCATGATGCCTTGTTCTTTTTCATAAAGTCAAGCTTTTCAGATTATTTGTTCAGCATAGAGATTGAAGAGATATGGTGAAAGGATATGGCCCTGATGCACATCTTTCTTGACTTTAAACCAGGCAGCATTTCTTGTTCTGTTTGAATAACTGCCTCCTGGTCCATGTACAGATTCCTCATGAATATAGTTAAGCACTCTGGTATTGCCATTCTTTGCAATGTTATCCATAACTTGTTGTGATCAAATGCCTTTGCATAGTCAATAAAACATAGATAGACATCTTTCTCGTATTCTCTGCTTTTCTGGCAGTTCTCTGTCTATGTACTGCTATGGTCACTTTTGAGTGATCTTTAACAAAATTTTACTTGCATGTGATATTAATGATATCATTCAATAATTTCCACATTCAGTTAGATCCTCTTTCTTGGGAATAAGCACAAATATGGATTCTTCTAGTTAGATGGCCAGGTAGCTCTTCTCCAAATCTCTTGGCATAAACAAGTGAACACCTTCAGTGCTGCATTTGTTTGTTGAAATATCTCAGTTGGTATTCCATCAATTCCTGGAAACTTGTGTTTCACCAATTCCTTTAAGTCAGCTTCTACTTCATCCTTCAGTACCATTGGTTCTTGATCATTTGCAGCCTCTCAAAATGGTCGATCACCCACCAATTCTTTTTGGTATAATAACTATGTGTATTCCTTCCATTTTCTTTTAATGTCACTTAATATTTTACCTGTAGAATCCTTCACTATTGCCACTCAATGCTTGAATTTTTTTCTTCAATTCCTTGAGCTTGAGAAATACAGATTTAGCAAATAAAAATACAGGCACATTTCTTTCTTTCTCTCTCTCCTGTACATTCTCTCTGTCTGTCTCTCTGTCTCTCTCTCTGTTTCTCTCTCTCTCTCTCTCTCTCTCTCTCTCTGTGTGTGTGTTTGTGTAATGGGGTCTCACCATTTGCTCAGGCCAACCTTGAATTCCTGGTCTCAAGCCATTTTCCTGCCTCAGTTTCCCAAATAGATGAGACTATAGACATGCACAACCGTGCTTGAAACTGCCCAGGTAAATTTGAATGTTAGATAAATAATGAATAACTTTTAGCATAAGTTTGCCCTATGCAATATTAGGCACATACTTATATTAAAAGTTATGCATTATTTATCTAAAATCCAAATGGACCTGTGTGTCCTATATTTTATCTGGCAACACAATTTGGAGTATGCTCATATGAGTGTGTATCAACACCCAAGAAACTTACCTGTTCAAAGTGGATGATTCAATTTACCATCTCCCTGTCTTGGACATTTAGAGGCCTGTACTGATTTGGCATTGAGTTTCTACTGGGTTACCTCGTGTAAATAATTCATGAGCTTCGTACTTTTTTGTACGACTTAAGACATGAAGATGTTCATGTTGATGCAAGTGTGTTCTAGGATATTCAGATGAGAAAATTTTATATGGGCTAAGAAAAGGGAGCCAGATTCCTCCTGTCCTCCTTCATATTGTAAAAGGTGACCCTCCTCATTCAATTTCCAGCTCACAGAGTTCACTGCTACTTGCAAGTATTTAATCTCCTTTCCCTTTGGGCACTACTGGAGTCATTCATTTTGCTTTTCTTTTCATCTTACATGTAGGGATATGATCCTGTGATTCTTAGGCCCTTCTCAAATCCTTCCCAAGTGCAACTCATCCTACAGCTCCTCTTGAATGGTTGCCGGAAGGGAACAAAAAATATTAAATCCTCTATTCTGCTATCTCCAGTCCCCCAAACAAGCTCAGAGCGAGGGAAGGTGGTACAGATAGGTATCTTTCTGTTCCTCATTAGCAGGTTGGAACCAGCCAGATTTTCCTGCATGAGATGACATTTTCCAAATGTGAGGGTCATTTTAACTTTCTTTACCACATCAAACTGTAGGAGATGAATGATGCCTCTTCCCTGCTTTCTGCAGCAGTGTGGTATTGGCACACAATCATTTTTATGCAATAAAGGCTAAAGGGATGTAGAAATGTGCTCCTTCTTGTCATTTATACACATTTACATGAAATAAATTTCCTTTGTGCAATGGTGTTCAAAAGAAGTAATTTGCTTCTATTCAGTTGTTCACCCACTTAAAACCTTGAGCTTTGCACCAAGCACTACTGAGTGGCCTACTGGGACCACTAAATGATACTGGGGATAGGGGTGAGGACTCAGACCCAGCACTCGGTACAACAGTTTCTTGGATGTGATTTATTCAGAATTGGCTCTGGATACAAGCAAATTGTCTGTATAGGACCTGCTTCAGGGTTGGGTTTATTTAAAATAAATCCAGATGACCTCATTCCAATCTGCAACCTTTTCAGATCACAAGCTCTTAAGAGGGCTCCTAGGATTCAAATCTGCTTCATTTTGTATTCTTCTTTAGAGGTGTGTTAGGGCTGATGTTGGGGCTCACTTCAACTCCCAGGACAGAGTATGTCTTACCCCCTTTGCTCTGACACAGGCTTGAGTTTGGTGTCAAAAGCAGCTTTGTCTAGCCATTGTACGGCATGCTTCATCAAGCGTCAGTTTGTGGCCAGTCTTTCTTTTTCCTTTTCTTTCTTTTCTTTTCCTTTCTTCTTTCTTTCTTTCTTTGACATTGTCTCATATGTAGCCCAAACTGGCCTCAAATTCACCATCCTCCTGCCTCAGCCTGAAAAATGCTAGGATTACAGGTATGGGCCACCATTCCCAGCTTAGTCTGTGTGTTTTAATTCTGGGAAAGGATGGAATCTGAATGATTCCTAAGAAATCATAACCCTTATTATCCTTAAAAGCCAAGCATCCTGGTACACGCCTTGTAATACCAGTGACTCAGGTGGCTGAGGCAGTCAGATAGCAGGTTAGAGGCCAGAGGCAGACTGTGCAATTTAGCTTAGTGGCTGAGGTTGTGGTTTGGTGGTGGAACACTTGTCTAGCATTCTCAAGGTCCTGAGTTCAACTCCCAGTACTGTAAATGGACAAACCAACAGTCCCTTCCCCCCAAACTAAGATCCTTAGAAAAGCTCAACCTTCCCAGGCAGACTCACTTTTAACCTACCTGATGCCTGGACCCACTATGTCCGAGTACATGATAGGGCAGCTGCCTGAGGGAACAGGGGCCTCTGCTTTTTGGGTCAGGC
The DNA here is from genome assembly GCA_007922755.1 of Pedetes capensis. Lineage (NCBI taxonomy): Eukaryota > Metazoa > Chordata > Mammalia > Rodentia > Pedetidae > Pedetes > Pedetes capensis. The sequence goes on along the minus strand of VMDO01010455.1, from coordinate 45,716 downwards.
TTGTGATTTGGCAGGGTCGGAGGACCTACCTTCCAATTTGAATTGGCAAAAGCCATGTGCTTCTTTGCCTGTATGGAAGCCAAGTGGGAGAATTAAGGAATTCTGAGAGACTAGATTGGACCAGAACAAGGCAGCTGTTGTTTTGCTGAGTTTAAAGGGCAGTGCAAAGGTTGTTGGACCCATTTCTGTTTACTTAAGGATTTCCCTCTTTTTCATTTGAACACTGTTGCTCTTGTCTTTTCTCCTTACCGGTACACAGTGTGCCCCACGATGGGGCAGGGGTCCGTAGACCCTTGGATGATATCACACTCCTAAAGCTTCCACTTAGCTGTGGACAGGGATGGTCCAGAGACATGGGTCCCCCATCTCACCACCCCCCCAGCCTGGGAGCTTGTCCTTGCTGTCAGGCATAGCTCCTTGCTAACCTTTCCCCACATATCAAGTGGAAAGTTAAAACATTTCTAGAAAATGGTAAATGTTTAGCACCTCCTTTTCTCTTCTTTTTTAAAACATCCATCAAATCAAATTTATTAAATTTAGGTTGTCTAAATGGGTATACAGGTTAAGTATCCCCAATTTGAATATCCAAAACCTGAAATGGCCCCAAATCTGAAACAGGAAGAACACCAACATGGTGCCAAAAGTGGAAAATTCCACATCTCACCTCATAGGAAAGGTCTTAGTCAAAACGGTGGGGCACTAAAATATTGTATGAAATTAACCTTCCAGCTATGTACATAAAATAAGTGTCCACAAAACATAAATGAATTGTATTCTTCGACATGGGTCCCATCCCCAAGATATCTCATTATGTATACAGGAATACTTCAAAATTTGGAAAAAATTGAAGTCCACAACCCTTCTGGTCCCAAGAACTCCAGATATAGGATGCCCAGTCTGTACTCACTTTTCCAGCAGCTTCCTCAGGATTGACTTAAAACCCTGATCATGACTGAAAGCGCCATGGTGTTGCCCTTTCTTTACACTACCTGTCTCTTCTGCCTTGGTCTCCTCCAGGCGTCACTGCCTTAGTCTGTGTGAAGCACCCAAGGGAGCCGGTCTCTCTCATCAGGGTCCTCAGCATGGTTGAAAGCACTTGTCTCCACTCACTCAGTGTTAGAACAATCGCTGGTCTAGAAATGTCCTGGAGACAGGCACCCCCACCTCTCCCCAGGACTCTTTCAGTGGCCCGGCAAGTCTCACAGAGGAGGCCCAAAGAGAAGACTCCAGGCTGCGGAGGAAAGGGACCATGGGCCATGGGAGCCAAGGGCCAGGAATCCTGGTTGGAATCCAGTCTGTTTCCTAAGACCTAGCTGTATGAAGATCATGTTTCAGATTTTACCTGCCCAGAAAGGCTACTAAAGACTAAAGTCTGCTGAAGGATGGGGAGCAACTTTTCTCCCCCTGGTAGGCACCCTCACACCCTGCAGTGCCACATGCCCCAGGGCCTCTATCGGCACTGAGCCTATGGCTGCCTTTGACTGACAGCTGCAGAAGTTTCCAGACCCTCTGAGCAGCTGACTCAGCAGCTGGGTAAGGCTCTTCTTTTATCTCAGAGAAAGGAGGCAGGAGAGGAAGAAACAACAGAGCAGAGAGAGAGGCAGGAGAGAATTCTCCGGAGCATAGTGGGCTGCCCAGGCAGTGGCCTGGGGTAGTCCATGTGAAGACAGCATTACTCTTGCCCATGTCCACAGAGGTTGTGGGGCAATGGCAGAAGGATTCTTAATCTAGGCCCTGCTGGGCAGGGCTGAACTGACAATTGGTTGTTTTCCTGTTCACTCTTTCAGCAAGAGAGCTGGAAGCAGGAAGAGGAAAAGCCCTGTGGCTCCCTTCAGAGGAGGCGCCCAAGACACCTGTTGTGTTGTAAATTGGGGAGTCCCCTTTGTGAGGGCCTTGAGCATCAATCCCTCGGTGGGCTGTGGAAATGGCACAGCAAGAGGTCCATGAAATTGAAAGATTAATTATACTCAAAGATCCTACAGTGGGAGGCAGTGAGGGCCCCACTGGGGCTGTGTTGATGAGCTCCCAGGCAGTGCTCAACTGAGTAGGAGGGAAGGAGTGAGAAAGAAAGAGCCAGAGAGGGGGCGGGGGAGAGAGAACCTGTGGGTAAGTGCTTATATTCAGTGTCAGGGGGACCCCACACAGCATAAGGCAACTTTACAGATGCTTTTAAATGTCACTAGGCCAGTCTGGAGCAGGCTGGGATTTAGCTCAGCTGGTAGAGCACTGCTCTGCAGTCTCTGAGGTCCCAGGTTTGATTCCCAACACTGCAAAATTTGGACAAGGACGTGGCAATCCACTCCCACAGCAATCCCGAAACAATCAGCCATTGAAAGCCCTATTGAAAACCCTATGGGGAGACATGACTTGATGGCACCTAACAACAACAGGCCAGTTAGGGGAAGGCAGTTAGGGGAATTGGTGGCAGAGCCCGGCTTCCTCATACTCCTGTACCGGAGTGCTCACAACCTGAATGGGGCACTCAGCCTGTATGTGGCGATGTCGAGGCATCAGGAAAACATGACATTTAAAAAATTTACAGTGCACCTGTGTTTTCTGCCATAGTGAATCCAGGATAGAATTCTGATGGCTTAACCTGAACTTGTATCAAATACATTGAACAATACTCACTGTGTTAGGTGAAATGGTGACTATTTGTGGGTGAGGGAAGCCTGTAATATTTGCAAGGTAGGTCTTTGCAGCCATCACAGAAATACAAAACTTTATGCCAGGTTTCACATGCTGCAAACTCAGGGCACTGCTACCGTATAAAGAGCCAAGGGTGAAGATCCTATCTAATCTTTCTCTGGGTGGTTTTAGAATATTCTTTGATGCCAAGAGCCATTTGAGTGAAGGGAGGTTGAACACGTGCAGTCAGTATCTTAGGGAAAAGAGGCAGCAACACCCCTGCAGGCATCCTGCCTCCCCAGTGCTGCAGGCTCAGGGGGGCACCTTTCTGCCCTGAACATTGTTTTTGGTGCTGGAGATTGAATGCAGGGCCTCCCTGGTGAGCACACACTCTACCCCCGAGCTCCACCACGAGCCCTGTCCTGCATTTTAGGTGTGCAATTCATTCCTGGCCACATGTTTATTACCCTCTAGGAAAGATCAATTTGGGACTAGGCTCAGAGAAGGGTTTTGTTTTTATTCCTCCCCTGCCCCCCGTAAAACCCTAAGTGCTTTTGTTGAGTTGAAAGCACTCCTAATACCTCCAAAGTTTTAAAGCTTAAATTATGTGATCATGTTTGGAAATCATCTCAGGAAAGGCAGCTCAGGTCTGGATAAAGGATTACCATGGAGCTTTGGAGCTTTTCATTGAGCTGGAACTCATGGGGAGGAAGGGGAGTGGGGGCTGGTTAATTCACCTTAGCAGGTAATTATCAGAGTAGCCACAGCAACAACACTGGTAAGAGTAACATCCACCATGAGGACTAAGGCTTCTTTTGCCTTTTATTTTTATTTTTTTCAGTACTGGGGAGCTTGAACCCAGGGCCTGATACACGCTAGGCAAGCCCTCTACCACTGAGCTGCACCCCCAGCCCCCCCTTTTTCATAGATTTTATTTCTGAGATGGAGTCTCGCTAAGTTATGCAGGCAGCCTTGGCCTTGAACTCACATCCTCCTGCCTCTGCCCCCTGAGTCCCTGGGATTATAGATGTGAGCCATGGTGCCTGGCATATTTTACTCTTCTGACATACCAGGAGCCACGGTAATCACGTAATCGTTGAGAAACAACAAATGGTTTTCCAGGCAAAGAGGCAGCCGAGAAATCTCTCACCTCAGATATTTTCCACCTTCTTAGCCCATGTGGCAGAATTTTAAGTTATGTGATAGAGTGAAGTGAATATATAGGTTTATCACTCTTTTCTCAGGGCAAGGGACCTGCACTGTCCACCCCAAAGTGCTTTCTCAGTCGTGAAGTCTCTGGGTCTCCCCTGAGAGGTCCACTCAATACATCTTTCTTTCCTTGCTTCAACACCTCAAATTGTTCCTTTAATTGCCATTATTTTATCTATCTGTCTATCTATCTATCTATCCATCTATCTATCCATCTATCTATCATCTTTTTGTTTTGTTTTGTTTTTAATGAGACTGGGTCATGCTGTGTAGCCCAGGCTGGCTTCAAACTAGTGTTGATCCTCCTGCCTGCATCCCAAGTGCTGGAATTACAGGTGTGCACCACCACACCTGGCTTAGGTGCCATGATTTATATGTTATTGTTGTTGTTAGGTGCCGTTGAGTCAGTATCCGACCCATAGCGACACTCTATACAACAGGGGAAACACTATTGTCAGTGCTTCTCTGCTGTTCATCGGGTTTTCAATGGCAGATTGATTTTTGGGAGGGGCTTGCCAGGTCCTTCTCCCAAGCCTACAGCTTCTGGTGTTCCCAGGAGGTCTCCCATCCAGGTACTAACCAGGCCCGACCCTGCTTAGCTTCAGAGATCTGACGGGATTGGATTCCACAGGGCTACGGCTGCAGGCATTATTTATATATACTTCACTTTTTAGGTCTTTCTTTCTAATGAATGTATCCCAAGGCTTTCTAATGAACGCATCATACTTGGATCTTTTGTAGCTCTTGAAGAACTCCTTTCATGCCTTCCAGCAAATAAAACCTTGTGCCATTTCCAGTTATTCAGGAGGTTTGGCATGGCAACCTAACTTTTTTATTTTTCAGGTATAGAGATGGAGTATTCTCTGATTTCTTAGCCAAGTTCCCTAGAAAAAGAGCCTAATGCAGCCTTTACAGCTGAGTCCTTATTAAGGGATGCAGGCATGGGGTAGCGAGAGTGAAAGAAGACAAGAGGTGGAGGCGTGGCTTACTTAACCAGCTGCCACAGCATCAAGGACACAGCCAGCTGTAAGGCTACATGGGGTGGTTCTAGCAGGTAAATATCATGCTTCAGAAGGAAGAAGGGGGAGGTAACTCCTCTGTTCGATCCCTTCTATCTTTTATCTCCTGTAGGTCAAAGTTGTCCCAAGGGCAGTTAAGCTCTGCACTTGCAGGTTGGATAACCCGGCCCCTGGAATGAGCAATCTCACACCCTTCAGCAAATGCACGGTGGAGGAAATAGTCAGGCCTCCAGGGTCAGCCAGAAATGGAGCAAGCAGCTGAAGACCCTGAGAGAGGTGAGGCCAGTTCAATCTGGCCTGGAAATTCCAGTGGAGGCCTCCCTAATCTGAGAAGATGGCCTGGGTAAGGATGGGGAAAGTACTTACTACTGTGGTACCCAAAAAGTCTAGGAAGCAGAATTGGCTTTGTCTTCAGGACTTTTTAGAGCAGGACTCAGAAAATTTTTTCTTAATGTATCAGATCGTAAATATTTTAGGTTTTGATAATTGTGTGCCAAGAGGCAAAAATCAAGGTTTTTATATAGGCACTACTATACCCATTTAAAGTGCTACCTCTAAAAATACAGAAGTCATACTTTTTTTTTTTTGTAGTACTGAGGGTTGAGCCCAGGACCTGGCACTTGCATGCTTTGCAAGTGCTAGAACACTAAGCTGCACCCTCAGCCTTTTTTTTTTTTTTTTTTTTCACTTTTTTGAGACAGGGTCTCACTAAATTACACAGATTGCCTGCCTCTGGTCTCCAACTTGAGATCCTTCTGCCTCCACCTCCCAAGCTGCTGGGATTATAGGTGTGCACCACTGCACCAAGCTTACAAAAGTCATTCTTAACAGGCAGAACTTAAAAAGACAGGCTGCTGATAAAAACCTGGCCATTTCCGTGTCAGAGGCCAGCCTCAGCAGCCTTGCTTCTGACCCCTGGAGCTCTTTCACACCATCATCTTGCATTTTGGTCACACTGAGCTCACACTGCCCAGAATGGACTGGGCTCCTTCTTATATGCTGGTCTCCCTCCCCAGCCCCTGTTGGATCAGGCTGCTTCTTACCCTTCCTTTGCACCTCAGGGCATTGGCTCTGACTTTCGGCAAAGAGGCTCCTTCACCCTTGTGCTCAGGTAGCAGCGTTGGCCGCTTTATCCCCACCCACAGCAGCAAGTAAAGTACAGAGCCACCGGGGAATCTGTCAGGGCCCAGTGGTCCCCAGAGCCTTATCTGCAGAGTAAACATGACCCTGTATGCTTACAGCCCAACCCTGCTTGTTGCAGTGCCTCCCTGTGCCCCACAGTGAATATCCTGAATGCTTTGTTTGTTTTTAAGACGGTCTTGCTACATAGCCCAGGTTAGCCTTGAACTCTTAATCCTCATGCCTCAACCTCCCTAATGCTTGGATTACAGGTGTAGTCTATGGCTATCAGCTACCACAAACTCTTAGAGCACCACAGCAGTCAGACATCAAAAGCCTTTCAGAACTAACCCAGGGGACCCTAGAGTTTAGACTTTGTAGCAGGTAGATGAAGGAACTACTAGCACCAAAACACTGTCCTCAGGCACCATTAGCTAAGATGATGTGGACATTGTGTAGGTCAGCTCTTTCTGAAACTTTAGCGCCCATGGAAAATGCTTCCATTCTCCTAGGATGCTGTGCATTTAGGTTTAAAACTCAGGGCTGGGCTGGGAGTGTGGCTCCATGGTAAAGCGTGTGTTTAGTATGCATGATGCCCTGGGTCCCATCCCCAATGCTGCAAAAAACAGACAAAACAAAACTCGGGGCTTTTATGGAGATTGGTGATGATAAGGATGATGATGAGTTTCTGTACGTGGGACAAATGCATAATACATTTGTGGTATTACTGTTACAATTACAATTAAAAATGGTAGCATTTGAGACCCATCTATTTTAAAGGATAAGTTTGGATTAAAAGGAGAATGGATCAGGTATAGCCAGAGAACAATTGAGCCAAAGAAACAGTACAGCACTTCCCTTAATGGTGTCCAGAGAGAGGTGGGACTGGATTAAGGTAGGATTGAGAGACCAGGCTGCCTTCTCCCTCGATGCTGCCTGCCATCTGCTACCTCACAGCACCCACTCTGGTGTTCAAACAATTTCCAATTGCGATCCCTTAAAATAAAGCTTAATATATTCACATCTGGCGGTTTTCCTGCCCTAGTTTATGCTTAGCATTGGCCTTCATTTTAACAAACTATTCTGTGATTGCTTTGTGTTGCTTTGGAAGAGTCTGGATCAGGGATTTGTGACTGTTTGATTGCATTGTAATTGCACTTGCAAGTGACAGAACAGAGAAGAAATCTGAAGTCTGTTTTTATCCTGGGTCTGTGGGTGCTAGCCCTGGATGCAGATCAAAAATCAGCTGAACAACTTTTTAAAGTACAAATTGCTCTGCCCTGCCCCAGATCTATGGAACAGAAGCCCTGGAAGGGAGCAGGACATTTAGTTTCAAAATCTCCCCAGGAGATGGATGCAGTGGCCACCTGCAGTCCCAGCTACTTGGCAGACTGAAGCAGGATGATCTCTTGAGCCTAGGAGTTTGAGATCAGCCTGGGCAACACAAAAGACCCAGGCTCCTAAGCAAAACAACAAACCCCTAGAAACCAAAAAGAAAAAACAAACAAACAACAACAACAAAACCCCAAGTGATTCTGATGTGCAGCCACAATTGCTAACCGTGAGTACAGGTAACTTAACAAAAGTCTCGTCAGCATCATCAGTGCAGTGTCTCTCTCTTGAAAAATCCTTCCTTCTGTGTTGGCCATTGAGGTTTTCACTCCGAGCATTCATAAGTGGAAATACCTGCATTTACTGTCTAAACATCAAGAAAAATGGCTCAATAATACCAGTGTTTGAAAGGACTACAGGGCAGGGCATTTGATTCAAGACTTTTGTTCACACTGCTTCCTACCCAAAGACTGTTAAGTCACATGGTACTGAAGACTCTATGTTCCTCTTCTCCCTTTAGAGGGTGAAAGAGCATTAACTTTGGCACCTGGCTAAGTGAGCTTTGATTCCTAGCTCTACCACAATTTCTTAATTGGTAGCATCTTAGTTTTCACAACTGTAAAATGGCATACAGTATTTTTTCTTTTTTCTGCAAGATTATAGTAGTTTTTGGAACTTTAACTCGTGCCTGGCATATAAAGTTGTTGTTATTAGTTGCCATTGAATTGCTTCTAAATGATATTACCTTCCTCTTGGGTATAGTGAAGACCCCAGAATTTATGTGTCACCCTGAACACATTAGAGCTAGTGTTGAGTAAGGTTCTTGTCTCTATTGGTTTCTGTTTTTAAGATACCAATTTTTTTACTGGTCCAATATTCCCATTTGATATTTTCTCTAAGCATTTAAGAGGCTGGGATTTAGCTCAGTTGGTAGAGCGCTGTGTTGTAGTCTCCAAGGTCCTGAGTTCAACTCCCAGCACCGCAAAAAATGGGAGAAGGACCTGTCAATCCACTCCCAAGGCAATCCCGAAACAGTCAGCCATTGAAAACCCTATGAGGGTCGCTATGAGTCAGATACCGACTCGATGGCAACTAACAACAACTAACTAAGCATTTAAAGAGAGGTGCCAAATAGTTTGTGGGCTGGGATTTAGCTCAGTTGGTAGAGTGCTCCTCTGCAGTCTCTAAGGTTCCAAGTTCAATTTCCAGCACTGCAAAAATGGGAGGACGTGGCAATTCACTCCTGAGGCAATCCTAAAACAATCAGTCATTGAAAACCCTATGAGGATTGCTAGGAGTTGGACACAACTGGATGGCACCTAACAATAACAACAACAACAAACCAAATAGATTTGCCCTTTTGGAAAGTAATCACTTCCAGTGTTTTCTCAAACTAAAAGCATAAAATACCTCAGTTTAACCAAAGCAAGCTTAGAGTAAAGCTGTATTCCTCTCCTTCCCCCTACACATGAAGATAATATTAGATGTCCAGACTAGCCTTCCACCTTCTTGATTTTTATTTTTTGTTTGTTTGCACTGATGGGTGTTGAACCCAGGGCTTCACATATACTAGGCAAGTGCTCTATCACTGAGCTACATCCTCGGCCTTCTTCTGCTCTTCCCCGCCGCCCAACCCCCTGTTCCAACACTGGAGAGTTGAGCCCAGGGCCTCACATCTGCCAGGCAAGTGCTCTACCACTGATCTGCACCCATAGCCCCTTTTCTATTTTTTGTTTTGAGACAGGGTCTTGCTAACTTGTACAGGCTGCCTCTGGCCTCAAACTCGTGACCTTCCTGCCTTGGTCCCATGAGTACTGACATCATAGGCATGCTCCATGGTGCCCAGCTCCTCCTCTGTTCTTAACATGCCCTCCTCCCTCACCCATGTCCCTCATCAGGGAAACTGTTAGCTCATTCCTCTTCTTGCCTGGCCACAGCTTTTTTTTTTTTTTTTTCAAGCTGGCCTTGAATTCCTGTCAATCCTTTTGCCTCAGCCTTCCAAGTGCTAGGATTCCAGGCATGCGCCATGATGCCCAGCCTTTTCTTTTTCAGCTCCCCAACCCCTGCTCATTTTAATTGCACTGCTGAACCTTGGAACTTTCTCTAGCACAGTGGGTTTGGACAGAGCCCCTCCTCTATAAACATTCTCACAGGAGAGGTGTTACACATCTTGATTAGGCTTATTCTCTTTTCTTTGACAGGGCAAATTCTCCCACTAAGGAAGAGAAGAGGACTCTCTACTGCTTAACACAAATGAAAATGAACTGACATTCATGAATTATAATATTAGGCCTTTCCTCTAAATTTTATTAAAAATAAAAGCTGCTACCTGGTATTATTCACATACTTCATCTCGCTAGAGTGACATATGTATTTCCTATAACAGAGCAGTTTTGACAGATGGAAGTTTTAGAGAGTGAGAGGATTGACCAGATGCAGAGGGTAGGAGGGGAGTGGGAGTCTGGGGTAAAGAACCTTCCCATGAGAACACTTTGGATAGAAAATTTTAAATTGGATGAAATAAATAAAGAAGAAAGAGAAGAGTAGGAGTAATTGGGCCCCTGAATGCATGGGTACACAACTGTTGTGTGAAAGCTAAAGAGAACACAAACCAATAAAGCACAGATCACATTAAACTTCATGACCCATGAGTTTATTGGGGTTTCTTACAGGGGCGTGGGCAGCTCACAGACATCCTGCACATACAGCTCCACCAACTGGAGGAATCCCTTCCATGAAGTTCCCACCCAGCTGTCCGATAGGAAACTGTGCCACTATCAAGTCCCACCTTCAGCCAGTCACTCACCCCCTATAACCTACCATCATGTGCAGCTGGGGAAGGAGGGGCCCATGATTAGCACCAAGTGGAGGGTTTTGTGATCCCATGAAGACCTTGTGACTTTCCTTCTCCTTCCCTCTGAGAGGAGACTTGACAGCTCCATAACCATTAATATAGGCCCAACCATGTTGTATAGTTTTGCTTAGTCCATTACCATGGGTACGAGGCAATGGTTCCTGAGGCCATTCCAGGTGTCCCATATCAAGATGGCCAAGGTGGCAATCATCGTGTCCAGTCCAGAGGAACCACTACAGCCTGAAAGTAAGAGCAGAACCATACGTCATACTAGCAGAGGGAAGAGCATCAGACCCGAGGCTGTTTGGTAAGAGGCACAAAGCAAAATGAATGGAGTGGTTTAGGATGAGGACGTACGCAGAAGGCCTGCTGTGGAATTGCACTTGTCTCTTCTTGTCTATGAAAATGGATGTGATTCTCCTGAAGTGAGTTGCTAAAGAAAAGGATTCCATAGTGAGAGGGGGAAGGGAGAAAAAGAGATCAAGAGAGAGGTGAGAGAGACAGAGTGAGTGAGGGAGAGAGACATAGAGATAGATATAATATTTCACAGAAACACTAAAAATAATGAAATTTAGAATTTGGGGAAATTTAGAAAAGGGAGAGAAGGAGATATTTACTGATGCTAACTGCATATCTGGAACACACACACACACACACACACACACACACACACACACGCACGTGTTTATAATACAACAGCCAGCCAGCCATCTTTTCTACATTAATTCTATAAGAATAGTACAGCCATCAGGGAAATTACATGAGTGATGGTCAGAGTCATAAAATAGACTTACAAGTAGGGTGGACCTAGTGCTAGTGGAAGCTAGGTAGGAAGAACAGGAATCCAGGGGCCCCTGCAACTGTCTGCTTCCCAGGCACCTTTTGAGACATTAATACCAGTGTGAACTTCCTCTGAAATAAAGTGGTCCATGCTTAATCTGGTGGTCAGTACTTCCTTGGTTGATAATACCCTCCACAAGTAACATGTGTGCTGATAAAATAATATCTTCTTACAAGGGGCCTAGTCATGTCCAGTGAGGCAGGATAGAAAGACAGAAAAACATTTAAGGAATCATGGCAAGAAAAAACCTCAAAACAACAACAACAACAACAACAACAGCAACAACAACAACAAAGAGGCCTTTTACTTGGAGCCTACCTTGGGACATAGCAGGTTACTTCTACAAGCTGGTAGTCAACAATTTTGACCCAAGGAATCTGTTTATGCCTTCCACCGGCTAAAAGTCAACAATTTCAACACAACTGGCATGACCAATGAAGATGGCCTACATGGAGATAATGCTTGTTCTCCTAGGAAATCTCAAACGAGCTTGCTAACAACAGCAAATAGAGCTGCTTACTTAGGCATGAATGCTGTGACCCTCAAGTTTCACCTTATTAACATTGCTTTCCAACCCTTTAGCTTAAATATGGCACCTTATAAAACCATCTTACTCTTTCATTTACAAAAGAAAGTTCCTTAAAGTAAGAAAACAATAAGTGAACCAGCTCATATATTTGTCTGTAATTTTTTTTTTTTTTTTTTTTTTTTTTTTGCGGTACTGGGGGTTGAACCCAGGGCCTTGCGCTTGCATGCTTTGCAAGTGCTGGACCACTGAGCTGCACCCCCAGTCCATTTTTTTTTTTACTTTTTGAGACAGGGTCAAACTGCCAACTGCCTCTGGTCTTGAACTTGCGATCCTCCTGCCTCCACCTCCTGAGCCGCTGGGATTACAGGCGTGGGCCACCGTGCCCGGCTATTTGTCTGTAATTTTTAAACTTGGTTTTAAACCTTGTATAATCTTTCAGCATGGTTGTAAATTACATCCTTGGAGCGATGTAATTTCAAAGGCCACCAAAACATTATATATACAGTTGTTGCTAGGTGCCCATGAATCATGTCTGACTCATAGCGACCCTCATAGGGTTTTCAATAGCTGATTGTTTTAGAGTGGACTGTCATGTCTTCCCTTTTTTTGCAGTGCTGGGGAATCGAACCCAGGGCCTCAGACACCTCAGAGTGGCAATCTACCAACTTAGCTAAACCCCAGCCCATATATATAGCTGTTGTTAAGACACTCGGGCACAATTTTCTCTTGAGAAGCCCACGTCCAGATCTTTGCTGTGTACTTATTAAGCATCTCTTCCTCTCTGAACGCCCATGCTTTACCCTAAAGTGTGTACTACTTCTTGTCTCTAGTTAATAAACTCACTAACTTTGTTTCACTCTGACTCATCTTGAAATTCTTTTCTATGATGGAGCCAAGGACCTGCCTCAACCTGACTGGGGGTCCGCAGGAGGGAACACTGTTCAGGATGCTAGCAGCAGTGCTGGGCTATGTCTGCCACTGCTGCTGATGGACCCACCCACTCTCTGACTTCAGCTCTGAAAGGGTAACCTTTTCCCTCCTTTGTCTTTCAGCCTCCCCTTTGCCCCACACTGGCCTAAATTGCCAGCCTGATTGCCCCAGCACTTAGGAAAACTCTTCTTTCTTGACTCTAAATAAACTTTCCTTGAAGTCCCTGGACCGAAGAGGCACCCTACTGCCTGGTAACATGGTCTCCAAGTCAGCTTAGCCTGGATTCCTGTTGCCCTTCCCTGCCTGACAGGGAGGGCAGTGCCCCTAACCTCAAAAGGTTGCCAGGAGCAGAAATGAGAGAAGACTTGAATGGGTGCCTAAGATGTGCCTGGGTTGCAATCCGTATGCAAAGATGCACTGAGGTCCCTCAAACTCTTTTTGTTTTATCTATTTATATTTTTTAATTTGTATTGTTTTGCAGTACATAGGGGGTTGAACTCAGTGCCTCACACATACGTTGCAAGTACTCTATCCCTTGGCTGCCCCCTCAATAAGAACTTTTAGTTCTTATTTTGAGTCAAGGTCTCTCTAAATTACACAGGCTCCCTGTGGCCTTGAACTTGCGGTCCTCCTGACTCAGTTGCTAGAATTACAGGCGTGAGCCATGGTACCCAGCCCTCAAACTCTTTTTAGTGGTGTCCTTTGTGCACTGTGACCAAAACAGACAGCAGACATTTGCCTGATTTTCAAAATCCAATTCAAGGCTAATGAGGATACAACTTGCTATGGCCTCTCCCTCTCTCTCTTTCTCTCTCTCTCCCATAAAAAAAAATCATGTGTTTACTGGGACATGTGAGAACCTTGCTCCATGAGCTGTCAGAACTCTAAACAGCTCTTTCCAACAGTGACTCACAGTTGAAGGGTGTTGGGGTGGGAATCAATGAAATAGTGTGAAAATCATGGATGCTTTTAAAGACAATTTCCTTTACAGTAAAATGTCAAAATGGATGACAACTCATTTTATGTTGGTTTCCATCTTTTAATATGTTCACCTGGTATACCAGAATGTTTGATCCCAGAAATGCAGGAGCATTAGATAAAAGTAGCCTCAAAACTTCTTGAAGTTGCTACCATTCTCATAGACCAAAACTCTCTTGGGGTGAGCTGCATTTGATGCCACGCACCTGTAATCCCAGTACCTTGAGGGTAGAAGATCCTGAGTGGAAGGCCAGCTCAGGCTACCCAGTAAGATGCTGTCTCAAAACGACAACAAAAATCTCTTGGGGTGCTTTACCCTGCTCTGTTTTCATGATGACCTCCCTTGACATATGGGGAGCACGGTGGCCTTCGTTTCTTTCTTTTGGACTTAGCACTGAGCTGAGATGGCCTAATGGCTTCAAGATGTTTCCATGTGTGTTCATCTTGAGGGCATGTTTCCCCACCTTACATTCTTTTCATTTTGTTTTGCTTGTGTGATAGGCAGTCTAACAGCCCCCCAAAGATGTCCATGTCCTCCTCTCCCAGGGCCTGTGAGTGTGAGTGTTCTGTTACATGGCAAAAGGAACTAAGGTTGCAGCTAGAGTTGAAGCTGCTGATCAGTTGACTTGGAAATAGATTATCTTGGATTATGTAGGGGTGCCCTGTGTCAATGAGGATCATTAAAGGTCACAGAGGGAAGCAGCAGGGTAGGTCAGAGTAATTCAGAATGAGAAAGACCCAGTCAGCCCTTGTTAGCTCTGGAGATGGAAGAAAAGGCCAAGAGCCAAAGTATGGAGGAGGCTTCTAGAAGCTGGAGAAAGCAAGGAAACTGATTCTACCCTTGGGTCTCCATAAGGAACAATCCTGGTCATATTTGGTTTTAATTCAGTGAAACCCATTGCAGACTTCTGACCTCCAGAATTGTAAGATAATAAATTGTATTGTTTAAACTACTAAATTTGTGGGGATTTTTTGCAGCAGCCACCGGAAGTTAATCCGACCTGCGTCTTCCACCATGTTAGCCTGGTCAACATGGCAGCATCAGGCAGAGGCCATAGGTCTCTCAGAGGTCCCAGCTTGTGTCTTCATGCCAGGACCCTCAGAGAAGGAAGACCATGCCACTGAGGAACTCTGGCTGGAAGTTCCTCTCAGAGGAACCATCCCCATCCTCTACGTACTCTGGCATTTTGCTGCACGTTTATGGGCTCACTTCCTGTTTTGGTCCTTTATTTACCAGAAACATCTCTACCCTTCTGAGAAAAAGTCCACTTGACCACATAGAGAGAAGTTGTTCAGGAAACACGTACCAGGGTTTCACTCTGAAAACCCTAATGTGAGAACTGAGGTCGGAAACCTCAAAGCCCCCCGAGTTTAGTAACAGTTTTGAGAACTAGTAAGCCCTAAATGTCCTAGTGGTATATTTGGTTTTCAGAAGCTAGTGTTTAAAATATCTGTTCTAGTCTTCACTCTAAAAGATGAACAAATAAATCGTTTTGAAACTCCTTGTGGCTAAAAGTCTGCTGATCAGTGATGCTTTTTCCTCTTGAGATTTGCTTTCATAGAACCGTCTCTCTTCAGCAGCTTGTACCTGGGCCACCTGAGGTTTATTGAAATGGTGGACCTGGACTTCCACTTATGGAAGTAGAAAGCGTAGCGTGTTGGAGTTGTTTATGTAAGTTTTAATCACATCAAAAAATGACATGGATCATTAATGGCGCTCATAGGACCATAGCTAAGCATGAAAAAAAAAAGGATCTTAGTATATCCAATAACAATGGCATTGCTTAGTTATATGACTTAGCTAAGGCTGAGTTATCTTTAAATGGTGTCTGGAGAAGCTGGTTAGATATTCTCCTAGGAAGAATAATTCTGTGGGCCTTTCAGAATAGCTTAGCTTTCAATGTTGTTGTTGTTGTTGCTGCTGTTATTATTGTTGTTGTTAGGTCGTGTCTGACTCATCATGACCCTAAGTCCAACAGAAGGATACACTCACTGACACTGCCATGCTTGGTGCCACGTCAGTGCTTCTCTGCTATTCATAGGGTTTTCAATGGCTGATTGTTTTGAGATTGTATCAGGAACAGGCTGCCAGGTCCTTCTCCCATTCTATGGTTCAGGAGATCAAACCCAGGGCCACAGAGCTCACAGAACAGCACTCTAGCCACTGAGCTAAACCCCAGCCCCTAGCTTTCAATGAGGTGTTGATAAATGTTAGCTTTCAGCGAAAACTGAATTTGCAGTAGGTATAGATCCTAAAGTGTATATTAAAATTGTTGTTGTTAGGTGCTGTTGAGTTGGGTCTGACTCATTCTGACCCTATTTACAACATAACGAAACACTACCTAACACTGTGCCATGGACATGATCTTTTTATGTTTGAGCCCATTGTTTCAGCCACTGTGTTTCTTCTCATTTTGAGTCATGTCACATTAGCAAAAGGAGGTCCCAGGGGCTTTACTCCATTCCCATCATTAAGGTCAACTCTACTTTGAGGAAGTAACTCTTCCCCAGCCATCTCTTGAATGCCTTCCACCCTAGAGGGCTCATTTTCAGGCACTATATTTGACAGTGCTTCTTTACTATTCATAGCATTTTCCCATTGGCTAATTGTTTTGGCAGTGGGCTGCCGGGTCCTTCTCCCTAGTCTGTCTTAGTTTGGAAGCTCATCTGAAAACTGACCATCATGAGTGGTGCTGCTGGTGTCTGAGATACCAGTGGCATAGCTTTCAGCATCCTAGCAACACGCAAGTCCTCACGGCATGACAAGCTGACTGACAAGTGGGGGAGGAGTGTAGTAAAGAGGGGGAGAGTACTACACCAGCAATCATATCATAGTGTGATGGCTGATGGATATGATGTCCTTGTACTCGCTCTGTCTTCCAATTTCTCTTTCTCCTTTTCCTTCCCCTGATTTTTCTTCTCTGTGCAGGCTGAGATGATGTGTTTCACGTTTGGCTTCCCCGGGAGAACACTGCCTAGCAGGAGCTTGCTGTATCTTTATTATTTTACTCTCAGCTCTGTGTCCTTTTCGAAAGTGTTTTTTTATGTTTTCTGCTTTAGGCAGGGTGACTACTTTGTATTTTAGAAGAACTCCTGATCCCAAGGCAGGAAGTCTCTCCCTGAGAAATATCAGGGACCGGGAAGAGTGAAGGGTCAGGCCTGCAGGATCTCCTCCTCTTGTAAGGCCTAAACCCCTTTGTAAGGGCGGGGGAGTATTTCCCCAGGCAAGGAGAAGAATGCCAGTGTTAACAAGAAAGCCTCTTCTGTTGTGCATTATATATCAGAGAAGAAAAAAAAAGCCAACAACAAAACCCCAAACCTGTTCCCAAGCGGACCGCATGTTTTTTCTCACTGCTATAAGCAGTGGCAGGCGTCCCCAGGCCGGCAGCAAACATCCTGGAGCCTTTGGGATTAAGCAGGATGTTAGGATGCCAGCTTCGTGGCGGAAGGGAACAATGGCTGTTTAATTTGCTTTTTATAGCAAAGCCCATTTGGGAAGAATGAAGACAGGAGGATCTCAGAAGAGCTTCCTCTCCCCAGGGCTGGCCCATCTGCTCCGGGAGAGGCGAGCAGGCTGACTCAGGAAGCCCAGCCGGCCGGCCTGTCACGGCCGCTCCCAGCGGCCTGCGCCTTGGCCCGGACGCTGGCCCATGCCGCCCGTGAACAAATGGCAGCTCCGGGGGCAGGGAGCTTTGTTAGAGCTCCTTTCTAAGGGTGGGACAAGTGACTTCTGTCCCGGGATTACTGAGACATATGTTCCGTGACCACCGCAAGTAAGGATCCTTTCTCCAACAAAGCCTCTTTCATGGGTTGTTGTTGGGGGAAGGAAAGCTGACTGACGCTCACCCCTGCAGAGATTAAGCGTTTAAGGAAAACGTAGCAAAATATTACTAAGGAGCACACATCTTTATCTCTCTTAAAGCAGAAAATAGGAAATTAAATATAAACAGCCACAAATGCCCGGGTCATTAGTATGAATATCAAATTTTAAACATAAATGATTGTAGTGACAATTTTGTTTTGGTATTATAAATACTACATTGTACCTTGTAGTAGAATAACAATCAGCTATAAGCAACTATGCTTTTTGAACTCATGAATCTATTTTTCATCATCTCTTACCATCTTCCCCTTTCGATCTGCTTTGACATCTTTTTGGAGGCAATCTGGAAGCATTTTCTACTCCCTCTGTCCCTTCTACTCAAACTAATAGATAACTTTGATATAGTCACATGCAAAATAAAAATAAACAAGCTCTGGAAAGAACCTGAGATTCCCGTGAACTTGACTGGTAGCTCTTCAGCCTTTTCTCAGATCCACTTTTCCTTTCTTCCTGCTGGGCAGTTCTTTCCCATCTTGCTAAGAATGCTAGAGCAGCCACTTCCAGATGAGGAGAGCATTTTAGTCATGAAACAATGAGCCAGAGGTCTTTTCTGAATGGCCCTGATTAGGTTTGAGTGTTTGAAGGCACCAGAAAGATCTGGCTAAGAGAAGCACATCTCTATTGGAAGTGTGGGCCTCAAACTCAGTGACATTTGCCACATTGGGTGCTGGTGTTATGTTCCTACATGGGTTTGCCCTTCTCAAGGCTAAGACAGCTAGTTGAAATGCCCTTTCTTTTCCTCATATTTTTACTTAGACGCAAAGCATATACCCATGTCAGTGCCAGTGCAAAATAATGTCTTTCCAGTACCCAGTTGTTGTTAGGTGCTGCCAATTTGAACCCAACTCATAGTAACCTTATGTACAACGGAACAAAACACTACTCAATACTGTGCCAGACACATGATCTTTTTATGTTTGAGCCCATTGTTACAGCCACTGTTTCTTCTCATTTTGAGTAGTGCCACATCAGCAAAAGGAGGTCCCAGGGGCTTTACTCCATTCCTGTAATTAAGGTTGACTCTACTTTGAGTAGGCAACCCTTCCCCAGTCATTTCTTGAATGTCTTCCAGCCTAGGGGCGCTCATTTTCTAGTGCTATATTTGACAGTGCTTCTCTGCTATTCATAGGGTTTTTAATGGGTAATTGTTTTGAGAGTGGGCTGCAGGGTCCTTCATGGTGGTGTGTTGTAGTCTACAGGCTGAGCTAAAACCTGGCCACTATGGGTGGCCCTGCTGGTATCTGAGAAACCTGTGGTATAGCTTTCAGCATCACAGCAACATGCAATCCCCCACAGCACAACAAACAGACAGACAAGTGGGGGTATAGTGCCTTAGATGACATCATTTGGGGATTTGTTGAGTGAATACCAACCACCCCAACTGCTGTTGATAAAGAAGAGATAGCAGAGTGAAAATATTTGTCATATGAGTCTCACTATTTTTCTTAGTCATATGTGCTCTGATGTGGTAGTGGGAGTCAAGAGTACTCTTATGACTGCTGGAGACGTGAGGGATGGAAAATTCTTAGGCCACTTAGAGTACCCTTCAAGACTCATATAGGATTATGGCTTTCTGCTTGTCTGCTGGTCTGATTTCAGTTTTGCACAGTTGTTTCTCAGGAGATACAAAGTGATAAATGAAGATCTCAGTTATGGAGAGCTGTTTTCAGAGAATCATGCCCATTCTTGTTTCATCTGGCTATATTCCTCTCCTAGGTGACTCCTGCTTGGGCTGTCACATATTGGTTTGAGGTCTGATACTCAATGGAATCTAGAACAAGTCACTTAAAGATATTCTAGTAGCTGATTGTGGTGGTGTATGTGGTGTTGGGAGGCGGAGGCAGGAGGATGGAGAATTCAAGGCCAGAAGCAGCCTGCATAACTTAGTGATATCTTGACTCAAAATAAAAAATAGAAAATGGGCTAGAGGTTCAGTGCAGTGAGAGAGCACTTGTAAAGTATGTGTGAGGCCCTGAATTCAACATCTAAGTACTGAAAAAAAAAAAAAAAAAAAAAAAAAAAAAAAAAAAAAAAAAAAAAAAAAAAAAAAAAAAAAAAAAAAAAAAAAAAAAAAAAAAAGAAAAGGAAATAAAAGAAAAGAAAAAGGAAAGAAGGAAAAAGATAATATTGTGCCTCAAAAATAATTCTTATTCCTTATCTGTTAGCACTGTCCAATATAAATAGAATATGACAGGTATATAGAATTGTAAAAGTTCTAGAGTCACATTAAAAGAATAAAAAGAATAATCCATACTCAGAAAGAGAAATGCTGTATAATCTCACTCATATTTGTAAAAGCAGGGGGCAGAACAATGGTTAAAATGATGTGGAGTTGGGAAGATGAGGAGACACTGGTAAAAGAATATAAATTTTAAATTATAAAATGAACAAGTTCTGGGGGTTTAATGTACAGCATAGTGTTGATGGATGTATAAAGGAAATAAGAGAAAAAAGAAATGAGTGAAATTAATTTGAATATATTATTTAACCCAGGGTGTAATCTACAAAAATGTTAACAATATGGTTTACCTTCTTATACATCATACCAGTTCTTTAACATTTCTTGTACATTGTAAATATATTATTGTTGCTGTTAGGTAGGTATCTGACTCATAGCGACCCTACATACAACAGGGGAAACACTAATGTCAGTGCTTTTCTGCTGTTCATAGGGTTTTCGATGGCAGATTGATTTTTGGGAGTGTGTTGCTGGGTCCATCTCCCAAACCTACAGCATCTGGTGTTCCCAGGCTGTCTCTCATCCAAGTACTAACCAGGCCCAACCCTGCTTAGCTTCTGAGATCTGACGGGATTGGATGCCACAAGGCTACGGCTGCAAGCTGTACAAATATAGTACATCTTAATTCAGCCTGACCTCATATCAGCTACTCAATAACTATATATAGCTGGTAGAAAGGGCAGTTCTATATGATGGAAGACATGTCTTTGGTTTTTGAAGAGTATTGTATAATTTTGGAGCTGAGAGAATGCCTGCTTTAAAGACTTTGACAGATCCAGGTATGTTGTCAAGAAACTATGAATAGTTTTACCTTCATGGGAAACTTGAAAAAATCAGATGGGAACCTGACTTAGTCCATTTTCAGTTGCTGTAACAAAATACCTCAGAATGGTAATTTATAAAGAATAGAGGTTTAGTTACCTCAGGATTTTGGAGACGGAAGTCCAAAAGCGTAATGCTGGTATTTGGTAAGGACCTTCTTGCTGTATCATAACATGGTGGGGTGTGGGGCTTACAGTGAGACAGAGAATACACTTTTATAACAAAGCCACTCCTTCAACAGTCCATCCATTAGTCCATGAGTGGTTTAATCCATTCATGAGGATTTATGATCCAATCACTTCCCCAAAAGTCCTTATTTCCAAATTTGATTAATATATAACTTTGGAGACTAAGTTTGCAACCTGTGGATACTGGGAGAAGCACCCAAACCATAGTAGGATCCCATAAATTCCAACAGACATTTGAGGCAAGGTTAAGAATAGGTCAGGGCAGTCAGATATGGGAAGGTAGATTCCCTGGAATTCACAAAATTTACATAGAAAGCATATGAAAAACTATGAACATGTCCTTTGAATAACCTATTCTACTTGGAGAAGTATTTTATTTACATATGTAAGTAGCCCCCTAGATGTTAGTAAGATGGGGTCTTAACAGTGTTGTGGTGACACAGTTGGTATTTAGAGATAAAGTTGTATGTAGAGGTTGTTAAGGAAGATGCTGAAATGAAGAGTTTGCTGTAATGACATGTGCAAACAGGAAGATGGTGGCTTGAAGGGGAGTGGACAAATCTATGATTATGTCTGCAATCTTGTTGGGGCAGAGGACATCCTGGCAGCATGAGCACTTTAGGCCTCTTGGTGAGCAGCCTGTCAGTGGTGAAGCCTCAGGGAACCCCTTCTGCCTGGCAAAAGTCTTTGTCAGACTGATACCATACCCTCTTCACTCAGATAGTATAAAGAACTAGCACTTATCAAATCCCTCTGCGTGCCAGGCTCTTTGATGATTCTTCTGTAAAAACAGATTGTATTAGTTTGCTTGGGCAGATATAACAAAACATGACAGACTGGGTGGCTTAACCAATGGAAAATGATTTTTTAACAGTCTGGATGTTGGAAGTCTAAGGTCAAGGTGCAGGCAGGTTGGTTTCCATGGAGCACACTCCCCTTGGCTTGTAGACAGCCACCCTCAGTCTGCCACTGCATGTGATTGTCCCTTTAGGCACACACACCCTTGGGTGTCTTCCTCTTCTAAGGACATTAATCATCTTGGATTAATACTCACAATTGGTGCCTCATTTTAACTAAATCACCTCTTAAAAAATGTTATCCCCAAATACAGTTACATTCTGAGGTCCTTATTGCATGGATTTTGCATTGTTACAATTCAGATTATAATACAGATATATCCCATTTTACAGGTGAGGAAACTGAGGCCTGTTGAGGGTAAGTGCCTGGTTGGTCTCAATAGGCTCATTAGACTTGACTCTGGATCTCAATTTAGTATCCTTTATACCCCAAACATTTTGTCTTTTGAGACAAAATAAAATGCCTCTCTAGAGCTTGTCTAAACCAATTAGAAAATTTGTGGGTTTTTTTTTGTTGTTGTTGATGTTGTGTGCAAGATTACCTGAGTACCTCATGGGGAGTGGTGGGAGGCAGAAGTGGGCAAGGGAAAGATGGGGCGGAAGCACAGTGGGTCCTGGAGTCTGGAATCCAGGTGTGCCTTGGCTCCACTGTTTCTGGGGTGTGTTACCATGGTCAAGGCCAGAAGTCTCTAAGTTTATATTGCCTAATATTTATTAAGCACCAGAGCTTGGCACTGAGCATAAGTCATTTCATCCCATGTTCACAACCATCTTGTAAAGTGGACAATATTACTGTAGCTACCATACAGCTGAGGAAGAGAGGCTCAGAGAAGTTAAGTGACTTACCCAAGATTACACAGCTACTAAGCCCTATAGCCAAGACTTGAACCAGGTCTGTGGATTCCTAAACCATTACCAGACTCATAAACAGTGCCCAGGGTTATAAAACCTGCTTGTATAAGAGAGGAAAAGTCTGGGTTTTAAAATTAAATCCCCCAAATATAAAAGCAGCAGTAGTTTGTTAGAGATGCCATAACAAAGTACCATAAACTAGGTGGTATAAAGAAAAAACCCTTAATTTTCTCATAATCCTAGAGCTGGAAGTTATCTGCCGCAAGCCCTGCCTTTGCCACTCCCATGCCCGTGCAGCCGCCTTTATGGACTGATGGTCTATGAGCTGCCAAAAAACTTCTCCCCTCCCCCTACCATTAAAAAAAAAAAAAAAGGTTAAATCCCAAGAGTTGTAAATGTTGATGAATTCAAGTCTCTTAGGGGGCCTCTGGTTCATACTATACTGTCTCCTACCTCCATATTAGGAAGGTTGAACTAGATAAGCCTAGGGTTATTTTTGTTATTGTTTGTTTGTTTGTTTTTGTTTTGCTTTACCTGGCAGTCTGCGGATCTCTGATGCCTTTTTGAGTTTATGAAATAGATTTGGGGGGATGTGGCAGGACCCTGCAACTTTTGGGACCTGAATGGCTGGATTTGAACCTGCACCTTGACACTTAATGGCAATACAAAGAGGCAAATTCTTTAACCTTTCTGAGCCCGAATGTCCCTGTGTCAAAGTTAGGGACTGTACTTTGCACACTGGTGTGATCCTTGAGAGGATGTTTGTTGATTGGTGTGTGTCTTGGGTGGCAATGAGAAGATGGTGTGTGCAACACAGTGTCTCTCTAGGTGGGATTAGGTGCCCATGAGCAGAGGGCCCGAAAGGCAGCTTGAGGGGGTGTAGACAGGATTCCCACCCTGGCATTCCTCCCCACACACCCAAGTGCCTGCCATTTCCATTTAGTTTTGGAATATTCAAGAGCTCCTTTTAAAAAATGCCCACCCTTCCTGGGTAGGGATTGACTACTGCCTCAGTGGGAACTGCAGCAGGAACTGTTGTTGCTGTTGTCGTTAGGTGCCGTCGAGTCGGTATCAACTCATAGCGACCCTCATAGGGTTTTCAATGGCTGACTGTTTCAAGATTGCCTTGGGAGTGGGTTGCCAGGCCCTTTTCCCGATTTTGTGGTGCTGGGAATTGAATTGGGACCTCAGAGACTGCAGCACAGCGCTCTACCAACTGAGCTAAATCCCAGCCCCTGCAGCAGGAGCTAGTTAGCATTTATTCAAGACAGTGAGTTCCTAATGTGGTAAAAAAGAAGCACTTCCCACCCAAGAAACACCTGGGGAGCTTGCTGGGAGCAGAGCTTCTGAGCTGGCCCTCCCGAGAGTGCGTGGAGCCTGTGGATGGGGCGGGAATCTGCATTTCACAGCTCTCTGGGGTGCTGAGGCAGGTGGTCTGCAGAATGTCTATTGAGTCTCAGTGAGTATGACTTCACTGTATGGGCCAACTGGTCACACACCTACCGGGGGACCCTCTGGGCTGGCTCAGCCCCTCACTGGTGCAACTTTTGCACAGGGCAGCCGCCACCATGGCAAGCTCCCCTGGGAGAAGCCAGAGAGGCAGTTAGGCCAGGGAGGAAGGTGGGGTAGTTAGGCCAGGGAGGAGGGTGGGGAGCCTGTCTTAACTCAAGAAGCAGCCTTCTCATTCTTAATAACTGCACCAAAGTAAAGAGGATCACTTTAGTGTCCAGAGATAAGTGATCAGTGCCACTTCGGAATGTGGCTGAACCAACTTCTAGGCCCCTAGGTAGCATCTAGCCTGCAGCCATAGCACTGTGGCATCCGATCCTGTCAGATCTCAGAAGCTAAGCAGGGTTGGGTCTGGTTAGTACTTGGATGGGAGACCGCCTGGGAACACAAGATGCTGTAGGCTTGGGAGAAGGACCTGGCAACCCACTCTCAAAAATCCATCAGCCAAGAGAAGCATTGACAATAGTGTTTCACCTGTTGTACATAGGGTCGCTATGAGTTGGAAACTGACTCGTTGGCAGCTAATAACAACAGGTAGCATCTACACAGATGGCTCAGTGCCCAAAGGCCACCCTGAATAGCTTCCTTTCCCACCAGGGACCCCGGGCACATGGGACAGTTTTGCCTGTAATGAAGACACTAGCTTGCGGGTGGCTCTAGCAGGTCACCCAGGCACCCTGTGGCAGCAGATAGGTAGGTGTCCTGTCTCTCCTGCTGAGTCAAGTCTTTCAAAGGTGCAAGAGCAGGAGGATGTGGCACAAGGCCTAAGCCTGCACCCAGGGTCTGCGGCTGGCTTGCTTGAGAGAAGTACATGTGGCTGCGCTTCCTCGCTTCCTCTGGCAGACAGAGCTGGGGTCCGGGTTGTGGCAGGTGCTGCCCAGGGTGTTTTCCCCTAGCACTGGGCCTCTCTTCCTCTTCAGCCTGAAACACAGCAAATACCAGACTTTTTTTAGAGATTAGATAAATTTGCACCCTCCCCCCTCCAGGCACACCCCCAAGCCAGAGGAAGTGCTGGAGGAAGTGAGGTATTAAAAGAATGTGGGGGTGGGGAAGAACATGCTTGGGTGGGGGAGAGGGAATCTTTTTTTCTATTTTCTTTGTGGCCAGAAAGCCCACTCACCTCTGAGGATGTAGCTCAATGGTGTGAAAAGTTGAAGCTCATTATTCATCTCAGAAAATCTTCACTTTAGCATCCTCTTCCCCCCCTCCTTCTTTTCTTTCTCCCCCTCCCCCTCCCCTTCCCCTTCCTCCTCCCTCTCCTTTTCCTCTCCTCTTCCTCTTTCTTCCTCTCCTCCTCCTCCTCCCCTCCCCCTCCCCTCCCCTTCCCCCTCTTCTTCTTCTTCTTCTTCCCTCCTTCTCCACCTCCTCTCTCTCTCCTGAGCCTTAACATAATCATCTGCACTTTGTCCAACAATTCCCCTTCAGCTCTCTGGGACACCAATGAATCACAGAGCCACGGCTCCTCATACTGACAGCACCAAGAAAACACACCCAGCAGTGCACAGGGTGCTGACCACTGTCAGGGAGGAGGAAAAGAAAGAAGTCCTTGGCTGGACCTTTCCTTGTTGCCTTGGGAGGATGGGTGAGCTTGTCTTTGATGTCTTCATTGGTTCTGTACTCTTTTCCCCACTTTGTAAATCTAGTGAAGTAATATAGATTTAATAGTTAGCCGGACCACAAATTAGACCATCTATAGAACTCGCCCCACAGCAAAGAAAGCAATTAAATTAATGGCATGAAACGACGCGGCATTGGAGGGGGTGGAATGCAAAAGCCATTAGTCTACACTGGAAGGAAGCTACTTTTGAAGGTATTCGTATCTCATGTGCTAAGAAGCTTCAGCTAGAGGAGCTAGGCATGGTAGTGAAAGCCTGTAATCCCAGTGCTCAGGAGACAGAGGCAAGAGGATCATGAGTTCCAGACCAGCCTGGACTACATAGCAAGTTCCACTAGCATGGGCTATAGGTGAGACTGTCTTTAAGAAAGAAAAAACAAAAACAAAAACAGAGAGGAGCATCAGCTAGACAGCTGTAGACATCAGGCCTCCAGATTGTATAAAACAATAGCTTTCAGGCTGTGCTTTGCCCTGAGTGACTCCATTTTACAAAACAGCCGCCTGCCCCATTTTGAGTATAAATGCTGAGGCAGAGTGACATTGTATCTGTCTGTGCAAGTAAACAATCACCATCTGCCCAGCATAAACCATGAGGCACAGACTGATAGGAATGTACTTATACAAATAAAATATTACCACCTGTGAACTTACCAAGTCTAGTCAGGATCACATGGACACGTGGGTGTGTCAAAACCATATCAGAAACACTAGGTCATGAACTTATCAAACACCCCTGAAAAATGAGTGATGCTGCCCCCTCCCCTGGATCACAAAAGGAGGGACACCTCACACTGGGGTGTGGTGGGCCAGCTTCTATCTTCCTATCATCAGACCACACGTGCATGCCTTGGGATCATGTCTTGGGATGACAGGTGACAAATTCCTGAGTCTGTCCCCGGGGCATCAGCTCAGCTCAATTCTTCAGCGTGACTAGCCCAGTCAGCCTCAGTTCTGGGCCTTGACTAACCTCTCAGTCTTGCATTGACCTGGCCCTGCATCTTGGCTGGAACCAGCCCCTCACTTTGAGACCAGCTAGGATCTGCCTCCAAGAGCTCTTTGCTGGGTTGTCACTATCTTATCCAATCACCTGCGGTGACTCTTTGCCTCTGTATCAGCTCCCTGCTCTTGCCTACAGTAAGGCCTCTTTGAACCTTGTAGCTTCTTGAACCCTTTAGTTGCCAGTCTGTAACCTATTTATACATTACTGTGTGAAGTGTGACTTGAGAGCAAATATTAGTAATTAAGATTGGAATGAAAGAACCTGTGATTGTCAATAGCCATTGACTATCAAGTAAAACCAGGAGTACCTGGCAAATTAATGCCAATGAAATTGACATTGCTTCTGAATGTATTGCTGTTCAATAAATTCTGACAGTGCAGAAAGACACAAATGTGTTCATCCATGTTTCTGACATCCTGCACTTGTAATAATATCTAAACTTTTTCTCATCAAACTTGAAAATATTAACCTATGAGTATTATAGGGTGTCAGGAGAACTTCTCTGGTTTCCTTGTCTGTCTGAAAGTTCTGCCTGAATTTAGCTGGGATTATAGAATGACCGGACAGTATTTTCAACTGGTTTCCATTGGGAATCCCCTCCTGCCACACAATCCTGAATTTTATTTTAGTAGCACTTACTTTCAATTCAGGGTGTTCATGGAGTAGGGTTCCATTGTTGGGTGTTCAGCTTCTGCCACCCCTTCTCCTTCATGGCTGTCTTCATGATCTCTGATCTACACTCACTCTGTCCTGGGCTGACCCCTACCTGCTCCACATTCCTCCCCTGATCCAATGCAGAAGAGGGCTCCTTCCTCTGAAGTCCTGCTGGCCAGGCCAGCAACCCAGAGGTGTCAGCTTTTGCATCTAGATTTCTCCCATCAGCCCACCAAGCGCTTGGAAAAAAAAGGCCTTCCCATGAACCCCATCCGCCCTTGTCAGTGTGCACTCAGACAATAAATAGGCAGCACGTGGCCCTGCCACATGCATAACTCACAGAGCGCCAAGTTTTCTCTGTCCACTGAAACAGTTTGACCCTCCGTTCCTGTGATGATGCAGCAATCCAGTCCTCCCTCACTCCTATGTTTTGGAGGCCCCCTCAGGGAGCACTGAGAGGAACCCCTATCTCACTGTCTTGCTCCAGAAATGTCCCCTCCCCTCAACTCAGGTCCTCTTTGCTGGGCGTTTTGCAGCCTCCAGTGTATATGGCAGTGGTGGCCTCCACTCAGCTCCTCTGCAGGAGACTGGCTACTAGAGCTTCCCTCCCACTCCCCACTCCTACTGACCAGCTCACACATGACCCTCACCTGCTCCACCGTGGTCACATCAGCCCACCTCCTGGCCAGGAGTCTCTCACTCTTCTTTATCTCTTGGCCCCAGCCAGAGGGAGCAAAAATGCCCTAATGCCATAAATCATCTCTGCAAAGACCCCCTATCCAAAGGGAAGATGGATTTTAATATCTCAGACTGAAGCATGGGCATCTGGGTTAGCCAGTGGCTTTTCCAAGAACAAGCCTTGCTGGGGAAGTGGGAGGTCATCCCCATCCAGTGTCCACCCCACAATGGAGAAGCAGTCACAGGTCTTTTCTATTTCTTATTTTATTTTATTTTATTTTATTGTACATGGGGGCTGAACTCATGCATACTTATAAGTGCTCTATCCCTGAGCTGGACCCCCAGCCCCTCTTTCTACTTTTTATCTTGAGACAGGGTCTTGCTAAATTGTACAGGCAGCCTATGGCCTCAAATTCACAATCCTCCTGCCTCAGCCTCCTGGGTTTCTGGGATTATAGGCCTGTGCCACCACGCCCTACTTTCTCATATTTTTTTAAAGCTTTACACATGCAGAAAAGTGATAGAATAACTTGTACATGGGATGAACAATTGCTAACATTTTGCCAAGTTTGCTTTAGCTCCATATATGTAGCCTTGTGTGTGTGTGTGATTTAAAAGAAGTTGCAGACATCATGATACTTTCTCTCTAAATACTTCATCTTGGAAGCCTAAGAGTAGGAGCATTTACAAACTACAATGCTATTAACACCATGGAATACCGCCATTCACAACAGCTTTTAAAATAGCATGTTTGTTGGTTTTTCTGGTCATCTCTCCTCATCCAGTTGGGGAGATGCAGTTGTTAACAGTTAAATGTAAGATTAAATCAAGAACCGAGTAGAGATGTGCAAAGTTAGCTTACAAGGGATAAAGGCTGCCAGATTTTCAACATATGACAGTGTCCAGATTGAATGTATTAACACATCTAAAGAAGAATCCCCTTTATCCGAAAGGATCAAAGGCAGATATTTCATTTTCTTTCATTTTTCCTTTCTTTCTTTCTTTCTTTCTTCCTTCCTTCCTTCCTTCCTTCCTTTCTTCCTTTCCTGTTTCTTTTCTCTTTCTTTCCTCCCTCCTTCCGTCTCTCCTTTCCTTCCTTCCCTCCCTCCCTCCCTCCCTCCCTCCTTCCTTCCTCCCTCCCTTCCTTCCTTCCTTCCTTCCTTCCTTCCTTCCTTCCTTCCTTCCTCCTCCTCCTCCCCCTCCTCCTCTTCCTTCTTTTTCTTCTGTACTTGGAGGTTGAACCCAGGGCGTTGCACATACTTTGCAATTGCTCTATCACTGAGCTGCACCCCTAGACTTATTTATTTATTATTATTATTATTATTATCCTCCTGCCTCTGTCTCCCAAGTAGCTGGGATTATGAGCATGAGCCACCACACCCTGCCAAAGGCAGATATTGCCATGTCTGTCGTGGGCAGAAGACTTCCTCTTCTCCAGGATTGAATCTGATAGCTGGAGGTTTCATCTTTCCCTCTGATAAAACAAAATGCTTGTTTTTCAAAGAAACTTGAACATGTTTAAAAGTGTCAGAGCGTTCTGAATGGGATCTCAGGGTGTCTGATCCATGGGAGGCAGGAAAGGGACCGGGTGCATATTCCAACTTGCCAGAGATGCTGTTCTTGTCACCCTACAAGTGGAAGTGACTCGTTTTCTGGGCACACTCCATGTCTGCTGATGTCAGTCCATCTCACATATGTAAGAAAAGGTGTTCGTGGAGGGTGGGAGTAGTGCTGGATATTGAAGCTTCCAAATACAAACAATTTAAGCAAGGCCTTTAATCTGAAAACTACCCCAGGGTGGCAGACAGATAGAGTCTACTTCTACAAGATGCAGATGCTCCTGAACGTAAGATGGGGTTGTGTCTGGAAAAACCTGTTTTAAGTTGCATATACGATATGTCAGAAATGCATTTAAGATACTAGTTCTACCATCGCTGCTGAGACTAGTTCACCTGATACATGCTTAGGACATTACAAGCGCCAATAATTGGGTGAAATCATCTAATGCAAAGTCTCTTTTATATATAAAATATTGAATATCTCATGTAGTTTATCGATACTGTATTTGAAGAGAAAAACAAAATGATTGTGTAGACATACTCATGTACTGTTGTACAGTGGGAAAAAATCCTAAGTCAAGACTGTTCACGCTTTTTTTTTCTTAATATGAGGAGAACTGACAGTTTCAGTAGGAGATTTTGAAGGTGGCTTTTGAGGGGTTCTGGATGGGAGTGGAGAGGTAAGAGGGCTTTTTGTTCAAAGTATCAATTTGGAGTCATCTCAGTTCTAACTGGATGTGTTGTGATGGCCACTGGGGATTCCTGGGTCACACTGGTGATGGCCATATTAGTCTGGGATTCTTTTAGTTCTGATTGTGCCTAACAAGGAACCATTCATTCATTCACAGCTCCTTCCAGAAGAAAGCCTAAATGGTCTTTGTTTGCTGTCTCCATCATTCCATGACCTGGACAAGGTAGGAGGCTCCTTGTCAAAGGCCCTGCTGGTCCCTGAACTGTGAGCTATCTGGATGGGACGAGGAGGAGAGTTGAGGACTCTTGGTTCATCTTATGGTCTTTAAGAGACAGATGTTCTCTGCAGAGTCCAACAGGGCAGGGCAGCAGTCTGCAGAGCCAGACAGCAAGCACGCTGCCTGGAGGAGGGGCTTCTAGGGCTTATGGGTACCCTGCGGAAGCTGGGTCATATGAATGGTCAACATTGCCCGCTGTTTTACCTTTCATTCACTCCAACCAATCACAAGAGCTCAACCTTCAAACCAACACTTAAATTATCAGCTCAAAATTATCCATGTGATTAGTGTAAGGAGCTCATTCATTGGGATAATAGTCTGTTGGCCACTAAAGATAATTTCAAAACCCAGTGAGTAAAATTTGTACCATGATGCTCAGAAAGACTATTCAAGGATTTTCCAGTTGCATTGGCATGTTGTCCGAATGTAGGTTTTATTTCCAGGAAAAAAAAAAAAGGAAGAGGGATGCCATTTAAGTAAGTTTGTCATGAGTGCCCTTGCTTATTCTTTTTTTTTCTTTTTTTATTGGTAATTTTTAATGTACAACTTAATGGATCTCATTATGACAGTTCCATACACGCATTTCATTGTACATTGTTCATGTTAATTTCCTCTTTACCATCTCATGACCTGTCCCACCCATCCCTCCCCACCAATGGTCTCCTTTCTACTTGCATGTCTTTTCTTGAGTATATCTATATTTGTACATGTTGATTTTGCTATAAGGGCAACATACATAATATTCCCTTTCTTTTCTCTTCTTACCTTTCTTCTTACCCCCCCACCCTTTTCCTTAGTCCATTATCTTTCCTTACTTAAGTCTCATCTACTTTGATGATCTATATGTTTTAACAAGGAATATATATTGAAGACTGACATCCACATATGATAGAAGATATGCGATGTTTATCTTTCTGGGTCTGTCTTATTTCACTTCAAATTATGATCTCCAGTTTCATCCATTTTCCAGCAAATGCCAGGGTCTGGCTTATTTCACTTAAAATTATGATCTCCAGTTTCATCCATTTTCCAGCCAATGCCATGGGTTTGTCCTTCTTTATGGCTGAATAAAACTCCATGGTGTATGTTATTGTTGTTTTTACCTGCCCTGGAGTTGGGTCTGACTCATAGTGACCTATGTACAACAGAACGGAACACTCTCCGGCACTGTGCCATACCCAGCTCTACGTCAGTGCTTCTCTGCTATTCACAGTGTTTCCCTTGGCTGATTGTTTTGGAATTGTTTCCAGTGTGGGCTGCCATGTCTTTCTCCCATTTTTGCACTGGTAGGGATTGATCCCAGGGCCTCAGAGAGCACAGAGCAGCAGTCTACAAACTGAGCTAAAGCTCAGGCCCCTTCCATGGTGTATATATACCACAATTTCCTTATCCACTCATCTGTTATCAGATACCTAGGTTGTATTCTTGAAGATTGTCCTCTAGGCCTTCCTGGGCTTGTTTGCTGCTTGGAAGGGAGGATATGTGCCTCACTGTGGGATTTCTATTAAACTGAAATATGACCACATAAGTGCTATTTAATCTTATAAGTATTGTCCATGTAAGAGTGGGACTTAGCTAATGGACTTTGAATATTCCAGGCTCATTTGGAAGGCCATCTCTATAGTAAAGAAGATGAACTGGCTCTCATGGCCCTGTGCCCTTAAACATGAGACTCTCCCCAGTCCTTTCATTCAGATTCCATACTAGACAAGCAGCTGTTTTAGCTTCTAGCTTTCTAGGGCTGTCTTAACAAAGGATTATAAACTGAGTGGCCTAAAATGACAAAAATTTAGTCTATCACAGTTCTGGAGGCCAGAAGCATAGAATTGAGAGAACTTTGGGGCTATGCTCCCTGCAACACGTGTAGGAGAGAATCCTTCCTTGTTCTTCTAGCTTTTGGTGTTTGCTGGTGATCTGTGGCATTCCTCGGCGTGTAGGGGTATCACTCCTGTCCCTGCCTCTGTAGCCACATGCCATCTTCTGCCTGTGAGTCTCTTTCATAATCTCATCTTTTTGTAAAGACCCCAGTCATATTGAATTAGGGCCCACCAGAATGACTTTATCTCAACTTAATTTATATCTGCAAAGCCCTGCAATTTCCAAATCAGGTCAATTCACAGGCGGTAGGCATTGACATTTTAACATATCTTTTCTGGGGAAGGGGAACGTAGTTCAACCCATACCACCAGTTTCTGGATTATGATGTTGTTTCCCATGGAAACTTGCTTTTGGAAAAAGATGTCTTAGCCATACATAAAGAATTCTAGTTCTTGTGTCTGTGATTTCTCCTTATAAAGCTTATAAATTAGTTTTAGAGAAATGCCTGGCTTCTTATAGAATTGGATCACAGGAAAACAATGCATTGATTATATGTAGACCCAGGTTTTCTATTTCTGTGATAGCTAATTTCTCTTTGTTAGCTAATAAATTGGCTTTCTTCTTTGATATAACATCTCATGTTCCATCCTTGAGATTCTGGCTAGGAGAAAAGAATTTACCACCTTGGTGCCAGCGAAACTACCTTTCTGGACTGATGAGGCTGGGAAAGAGACATGGTATTAATTTACCAAAATAATGGCTATTGGCCTAAGGACCCAAGACAGTTGGACCACCCTGATATTCTCCAGGCTCGCAGCCCATCCCACACTTTCACGTGGCTAAACACGGAAGTCACCATTTGTCTTATTTTAGGTTTCCAACATATTATATAATATTTATTATGTTTCTAATGTATTAATTTTCTAATATATTATATAATTAAATTGGCAACCCAAAATAAGAAAAATGTTATGTAAGACAATAGGTACATAAATTATGTAAAGATAATAATATATAATGTTACATCATATGTTTACATAATAGAGTATAATATATTGGATTTCTAATATGGGTTTTACATAAGAATAAACATGTCAGAGCCCAGCACAGTGGTGCATGCCTATAACCCCAGTGACTAGGGAGGCGGACACAAGTGGATCACAGGTTCCAGGCCAGAGGCAGCCTGCATAATTTAGGGAGACCTGTCACCAAATAAAAATAAAAAAGGGGCTAGGAGTGCAGCTCAGTGGCAGAGTGTCTGCAAAAGCATGTGTAAGGCCCTGGTTTCAGTCACCCAGTACCAAAAAAAAAAAAAAAAAAAAAGAATAAACATCTCAAAGAGAGCTAGATCCCTTGATAAAGAAAATAAAACTCTCAACCACAGACAAAAAGGGAGTTAATTAAAACCAAGGACATTTCAGACCTTGTCTCAGATTCAAATTTAATAAGAAAAGAGAAGAATTTTAAAAGAAAGTGGAAAGATGATTGGTATCATGGATGAACCTAATACATTAGTCAAAAGAATCCCCATCATGGAATTGTTTTAAATCTCTGAGGTACTGTGATCAAATTTTAGCAGATTGACTCCAGGGGATATTCTTTTCTTCTTAAATCTGAACCATTCAATTATTGCAGAGATGGAAGACAGTGAATCTGGCATCTTCTATGGGATGAAAACAGAAACACATGCCCCTTCTTCAGTGGAGTGGAGGGAACTCTGATGGGAAGGATATTTGTACTAAGGTGAGGACAACTGATGAATGGTGCAGTTTCTGGAGGAAGGCCAGGAAGGCCAGACAGGGGAACCTAGTTGAGGGGAGGAGGTGAGTTATTTGAATAGTGAGAGTACAGAAGACAGGCCTTGCCAGAGGGGTAGCAGTGCGGGCAGAACTGGAAAGAAGGGAAGAGTTTAGTGACCAAGAGCAAGTCTTTTAGTACTGCTCCCCAAACTTAAGTGTGCCCAAGAGAATCAGCAAGGGGGCTTGTTCAAACACAGATTCCCACTCCAATTGAGCAGGTCGTTGCATTTCTTTCAAGGTGTTATAAATGCTACTAGCTTGTGGTCCTGTTTCATGCTGCCCTGTACTTTAGAAAACACAAACTGGGAGTCACTACTGGAATTACTTTTCCAAGGAATCAGCAAGCCTTTGGAGAAGAAAACTAGGGGAGGAGGTATTCGCCTGTTGTTATCAGTCAGGATACTACTGCTAGTAAGAGACATTTGAGAGTTCCAGGTTAACGGCAACTTGCAAGTATAAAACTTCTCAGGGTTTCCAAGTACTTTCACTGTTGAGCAATGCCTCACAGAAGGGGGTTTGGGGTTCAGGAAACAAATCCCCAAGCTATAGCACTTTCACATGTTGAACTAAAGAAGCAAGCTCAAGGTCCCTCAATCCTATTTCTCTCCGGAAGTATGGGGAAAGACTTTCTATGATGTTCCCCTTGTCTACCTAAAGACCAGAGCCACCACAGAGGGACATAGTTGCTTTCAATCCTCTTACTAAAATTTTTATTAACCAAGGAAGATTAAATTCATATCATAGAAGAGGAGACTAAAAATCAAATACCACTCCCAGGCTGGTACCTTTCCCAGGAGTGTAAATATAATTTGAAAATTTTGGAGAAAAATAATTTTATATTAAAATAAACCTGCATGGATTATGGTATAAAAGAGAATGTTCCTTGGACTCAGGCATCTGTCCTAAAAATCACTTACTCCCTTTCTAAAGTTTCCAACATCCCCCATTTTCTTCTCCCATATGAAAAAGGATAGATAAGCTTTTGAACCTCATTGGGTTATTGGACACTCACTTGTCATTCTTATGATGTCCTGTGCCCATGCATGAAATAAAAATGTGAATCTTTTCTCCCATTACTCTATTGTTAGTTCATTTCAGCAAACTCAATTATTAAATCTTCATAGGGCAGAAAGGAAGTTCCTTTTGCACCACAGGGAAATGCCAGGTGGTTTTAAATAGCTCTCTCTTAAAAAAAAATTGAGGTTACTTTGGCTATGTATTACTAAGACTCATGAGAAAGTTATTTTATCATCCATTAGCATGGCATTTCCCAGCCAGTTAGGACATTCTGATTAAACAGTGATGGGAGTTGTAACTCCCCTTCACTGCATGCCAGGTATGGGTCAGATGAGGTGCTCACCACTGAAAGGGGGTGATCATTCTTAAACCCCATAGACATATGATATGGCACCTGGGTGTTTGTAGAATCACAGGACATCATGGTACCTCTCTCAGGAGTGTAAATATAACTTGAAAATTGTGGAGAAAAAAATTTGTATTAAAATAACATGCATAGATTATGGTATAAAAGAGAATCTTTGTATAAACTTTAAGTACAAAATTATAAGAAAGTTTGGGTGTGTCAGGGGCTGTTTTAAGATGTACCTGTAGACTCCTAGGGTGAATGTATTCCTTCACTTCTTTTCTTGCTCTTAGTGGAAGTTGGGTGCAAGTTCTTGTGCTATATAAGGGAATTGCCAACTATGTGGGTCACTTGGTTTCCTTATAGTTCTTCAGTTACTCCCTTTGAGATCCAACGAAAGAATTGTCATGATTCTGTGGGTTTTTGCCTTAAAACTGATCTTAAGAGTAGGCATTGGCCTCCATGCCATTGAAAATCTGTTATGTTGACCACTCTTGCTCAAATGATTGGCCCCATAAGCATTCATTCTCCTATCTTTGTTCTATTCTTTATTTTGTGTAGTGGTGAGGTGGGGCAGGGCTGAACCCAGGGCCTCATGCATGCTTCACAAGGGCTCAACCACTGAGCTGCACCTCACCTCCTTTTTTATTTTTTATCTGGTGTCAGATGGGAGAGGGAGGAGGCAATGCCAAAATTCCCAGGGGCAATCCTGAAATAATCAGTCATTAAAAACTCTATGAGGGTCACTATGAGTCAGACACAACTTGAAGGCACCTAACAACAACAACAATCTGGAATCAGGGTCTGATTCCAGTTATGGAGGCTGCCTCTGGCCTCAGACTCATGATCTTCCTGTCTTTGCCTCCTGAGTTACTGGGATTATAGGCGTGTACCACTGGGCCCAGCCCATTCTTTTTGATTTTCAAGAGTATTCTTTAAAGATTGAACACTGAATCAGTGCCAGTTAGGAGCTAACAGCTAGAACTACCTGCGGAAAAGTGGGGGAGCTGAGGGAATGGGTCATGGATTTACACACTGCTAGTGCGGTGGGAGACCTCAGAGACTATTGTTAGTGTAACACTTTCATGTGTGGATCAGAAAGAGAAGCTGTCCAGTAAAGACAGAGACTAGGACTGTGTTACCATAATATCTCTTCTTTGATTGTTTCCATGCCTTGCTTGCTGAGCCTGCTGATTCTAGCCAAATGATAATCACCAGATCTAGACTTTTCCTGCCTCCTGAGGCCTCGTGAGGCCTGTGGCTACCTTTTCCATTTCTGTCCCACTTAGTACTTACCGTAAAAGTAATTGTGTCATGTGCTTGGAATGATCCAAAAGTCAGTGGGCAGAGGTCATTTTAACAACCTATAAATTTACTCTAAATCAAATGAGATGATTTTGAGTGATAGCCTTATATAAGTTTAACAGAACCATGGAAGCTGATGGAACGCTGTGGCCATAAATTATATATAAAAGCCTTAGAGCCTCAGACTTCAGGTTACACACTTCATGCTGATTGTATGCATTATTTTTCTGAGCCTTTATAGATAGAGGTATTAGTCAGGTTCTCCAGAGGAACAGAACCAACAGAATGTATATATGACAGGGAAGTTATTAGATTGGTTTACACAAAAAGAAGCTGGATAGTCCCACAATGGTTGTCTGTATTCTGGAGAGCTGGGGAAACTAGCAACTGTGAAGTCCAAAAAGCTGGAAATGTCAGAACCAGAGGGACCGATGATACAGCCTTAGTTTGAGGCTGAAGGCCTGGAAGCCTCTTGAACAGTCATTGGTACAAGTCCATGTTCAAAGGCTGAAGAATCTTGAGACTGATGTCTGCGGGC
Organism: Pedetes capensis; assembly: GCA_007922755.1. Lineage (NCBI taxonomy): Eukaryota > Metazoa > Chordata > Mammalia > Rodentia > Pedetidae > Pedetes > Pedetes capensis. The sequence continues at coordinate 8,630 of VMDO01010455.1, read as the reverse complement.
AATGGCAGTGGCAAAACACACTCCATCTCAAGAAGAATTGAGTTTGCATGCATGTGTGACCTCCCCTCTTCTGTTGTTTGTTTGTTTTGTTGTTGTTGTTCTGTCTGGACTCCCAGCCTATTGGGTAGTGCTGACCACATTCAGGGTGAGTCTTCTCCCTTCAGTTCACTGACCCACATGCCAATTGTCTCTGGAAACACCTTCATAGACATATCCCAAAGTGTACTTCACCAATTTTCTAGGCATTTCTCAATCCAGTTGAATTTATGACCAAGATTAACCATCATAGTAGACCAGACCGTATTTTTGCAAAGATTATCTATCTATCTATCTATCTATCTATCTATCTATCTATCTATCTATCCATCTATCTAATCTATCCCATCCCACATGCTATTTTTACAGTGAGTCATTGCCACACTTCCCATTGAACAGTTAGGTTTTTATTTCCCCCCATGAGCCTGCGTGCATTTGAAGGGATCTCCGTGGTGTCAGCCTTAGCTGATACAGTATGGCAGAAATCATGCTATACGAGACTAAATCATACAAATGCCATGTTCCTCTACCTTGTTCTCTTGGTATGCTTGCTCTTAGAACTGAGCTACTCTGATATGAGGAAGCCAAGTCACCCATGGAGAGGCTTATGTGGAGAGGAACTGAAGCCCTTGGCCTAACTCTGGCTGAGCCACTGGCACCAATAGCACCATCTCATAAGCATGTGAGGAGCCATTTTGAAAGTGATTTCAACCCACTAATCAACTATCCTAGTTCATACCTAGTTTCTGCTCATACAAGAGCAGAAAAAATGCTTTCCCGTCACACCATGTTCCAAGTGTAGATTTGTGATTTAAACAAATGATTGTTCTTATAAGCCATGAGTCTTTGGGATGGTTTATTGTGAAGCAGTAAATAACTGGACCCTATTGTAGTACTGGAAGTGGGCTAATGCTAAATCAAAAAGATAAAATATGGGGCATTGCCTTTGGATTTTGACAGCAAGTGAATGCATATAGCGCTTGAGGTTAGTTAGTGAAGGCTTAAAGGAAAGCAGAAACAATATTGCTGGAAGCTGGAGAAAAGGGATTTGTGGTTATGAAGTGGCAAGGAGTTTGACAACATAGTCCCCTGCAGTAATGCAGAGGTGTACCTTATTCTACCTAAAAGGATATCTAAATAGTATGTTGGAAGTTCTACTTGCCTTCCTCTACCTGATTTTAATGAAATTAAAATGGAGAGAAATGAACTTATAAAAAAGCAACTCAGCTGGCAAGAAAACCTAGAGAAAATATAAATGAATTAGGGCTTGATAGGTTAAAAAATAAAATTTTCACATTACCAACTTCTCTAGTAAACCAAACATTCTAAAGTTAAGAAATGACTTCCAGGTTAAAAAAGAATTCACTGTAGCCTCTAAGACTCTTCATTAAGATTAAAAAAATAAAAGAATCATGACACATACCTGTAATCCCAGCAAGCTGGGAGGCTGAGATAGGAGGACCATGAATTTAAGGCCAGACAAACTAAAGAGAACTAGGAAAGAATCAGTCATGTCTAACTAAAAACAACAACAACAACAACAACAACAAAAATAAAAACAACAAACCCTGCATATAAACAAAGGAGAAAGAAAAGAATGAATAGTATATGAATCAAACAGGAAAATACCCAACACAATTATAAGAACCAGCAAATATTTCTTAATAATAACCCTAAATATAACTGGTCTTAACTCCCCAATTAAAAGACATAGATGAGTAGACTAGATTAAAAACCAAGATCCAATAATTTGTAATCTTCAAGAAATATCTCACTGGCAAGGACACCTACAGACTGAAAGTGAGAGGATGGAAATTGATATACTAAGCATATGAAAGCCAAAACAAAGGAGGAGTAGCCATCCTTATATCAGCAAAGCAGACTTCAAGTTAAAACTTGTCTGAAGAGACAAATATGGTCACTACATATTAGTAAAGAGAAAAATCAATCAAGAAGGTATAAAAATTATAAATGTATATGCACTGAACATCAGTGCACCCAATTTCATTAAAAAACACTACTGGGCTTCAAAGGGCAGATAGATCCAGATATAATAATAGTGGGTGACTTCCATACATCACTCTCATCAATAGATAGAACATCCAGACAAAACATCAACAAAGAAACTTCAAAGTTAAACACCACAATAGAGAAAATGGTCTTAATAGACATATACAGAATATTCTGTCCAAAAGCTACAGAATACACATCCTTCTCAGCAGCCCATGGAACTTTTTCTAGAATAGATCACATTTTAGGCCATAAATCAAGTCTTAACAAGTACAGAAAACCTGAAATAATTTTGTGTATCTTGTCAGACCATAATGTAATAAAACTGGAAATGAACATCAAGAGAAATTACAGAAATTACACAAATATATTGAGAATGAACAATACAACCTTAAATGATCAATGAGTACTTGAAGAAATCAAAGGGGAAATAAAAAATCCTTAGAATCATATGAAAATGAGAACACAACCTACCAGAACCTTTGGGATACAGCAAAAGTGGTCTTTCTAAGAGGGAAGTTTAACTATGAACATCTGCTTTAAAAATCAGAGCATGCTAAAATAAATAACGATACCCCTCAAGCACTTAGAAAAAGAAAAAGAAAACCTAAAACTAGTATATAGAAAGAAATACTAAAGATTAAAGCAGAAATTAATGAAATAGAAGCTAAAAAAACAGTAAAAACAATTAGTGAAACAAAGAGCTAGTTCTTTGAAAAGATAAACAAGATCAATAAGCCTTTAACCAAAGGAAAGAGAGGACTCAAGAAAATTAGAGATGAAAAGGGGAACATTACAACAAATATCAACAAAATATAAGAATCATTAGGTTATAGTTTGAAGAATTATAGTCCAAAGAATTGGAAAATTTAGATGAGATAGGTAAATTCTTAGACCTATATGATCTGCCAAAATTAAGTCAGGAGGATATGACAAATTTAAACATACCTAGTGAGCAGCAAGATGAAAGCAGTAATAAAGAATCTCCCAACAAAGAAAAGCCCAGGACTGGATAGATTCACTGCTGAATTCTACAAGACATTTAAAGAAGAATTAACACCAATGCTTCTCAAGATATTCTGTAATATACAAATGGAAGGAACACTACCACACACATTCTATGATGCCAGTATTACCTTGATACTCAAACCAGATAATGATACATCAAAAAAGAAAAAACTACAGACCAATTTCCCTGATGAACCTAGATGCAAAAGTCATTAATAATATACTTGCAAATTGACTTCAACAACACATTAGAAAGATCATACCCTATGAACAAGTTGGTTTCATTCCAGGGATGCAAGAGTGGTTCAACATACACAAGACAACAAGTGTAATTTGTTGTTAGGTGCTGTCAATTTGGGTCCGATTCATTGTGACCTATGTAAAAAAGAACAAAAGAACAAAAGAAGCGCTATATCTGACATTGCTTGTCTGCTAGCCATAGTATTTTCAATGGCTGATTATTTCAGGAGTGAGCTGCCAGTTCCTTTTCCCTTCCCTGTCCCCCTCCCTCCCCACCCCCCCCTTTTTTTTTTCGGTGCTAGGGATCAAATCCAGGGCCTCAGACTGTTTGGAGCAAGCACTCTACCAACTGAGCTGAACTCCAGCCCCAATAAATGTAATTGCAACATATAAATAGACTCAGAAACAGAAACCATATGATCCTATCAAAATATGCGGAAAAGGCCTTTGACAAAGTTCAACATCCTTTTATGATAAAATCCTTGAAGAAACTAGGAATTGAAGGACATACCTAAACACAATAAAGGCACTATATGAAAAATCTATAGCCAACATCATACTAAATGGGGAAAAACTGAAAGCATTTCTCCTAAAATCAAGAATAAGACAAGGGTGTCCACAGTCTCAATTGCTATTCAATGCAGTAATTTAACTCAGCCACAACGATGAGACAAGAAAAAGAAAAGGGATCTAAACAGGAAAGGAGGAAGTCAAAATTATCCCTATTTCAGATAATACGATCCTGTACTTAAATACCCTAAAGATTCCACAAAAAACTCTGATAAACACTCTCAGCAAAGTAGCAGAATACAAAATTAACATACAAAAGCCAGTAGCTTTTCTTTATACCAATAACGAGGAAGCAGCAGAAGAAATCAGGAAAACTCCCATTCAAAATAGCTTCAAAATGAATAAAATAGCTGGAAATAAACTTAACCAAGGAGGTGAAAGACTGCTACAATGAAAATATTAAAACACTAAAGAAAGAGATAGGAGAAGACACCAAAAGGTGGAAAGATCTTGCATGTTCATTGATTAGAAAAATTAATATTGTGAAAATGGCTATATTACCAGAAGCAATTTACAGATTTAATACAATTCCCATCAAAATCCCAATGACATTCTTCACAGAAATAGAGAAAATATCCTAAAATTCATAGGGAAGGACAAAAGACTCCAAATCCCTAAAACAATCCTGAGCAGAAAGAACAACACAGAAGGCATTACAATTCCTGATTTCAATTTATACTACAAAGCTATAGTAACAAAAACTGCATGCTATGGCAAAAAAGAAAAAATAGACATGTAGACAAATAGAATAGAGTAGAGGATCTAGAAATAAACTCATCTAGCTACAGCCACCTGATAATTGACAAAGGTGCTAAAAGTATAAGTTGGAGAAAAATACCCGTTTTAACAAATGGTGCTTGAAGAATTGGACATCCTCATGTAGAAGAATGAAATTAGATCCCTCTCTCTCAACTTGTACAAAAATCAGTTCAAAATGGATCAAAGACCTTGATGTAAAACCTGAATTTTGAAGTTGCCAGAGGAAAACATAGGAAAAATACTTTAAGACATTGGCAGAGGTGAGGACTTTCTGTATAGGACCCCAAACGCACAGGAAACAATAGCAAGAATTGACAAATGGAATTGCATTAAATTAAAAAGCTTTTGCACAGCAAAGGACACAATTATCAGAGTGAAGAGACAGCCTATAGAATTTGAGAAAATCAAGCCGGGCGCAGTGGCACATGCCTGTAATCCCAGCAGCTCAGTAGGCAGAGGCAGGAGGATCGCAAGTTCGAGACCAGAGGCAGTCTGTGTAGCTTAGCAAGACCCTGTCTCAAAAAAGTAAGAAAAATGGGCTGGGGGTGCAGCTTAGTGGTCCAGCACTTGCAGAACATGCAAGTGCAAGCCCCTGGGTTCAACCACCCGTACCATAAGAAAAAATAAAAAAGAAAAGAAAAAGAAAAAAAGAAAAGAAAAAGAATTTGAGAAAATCTTTGCCAGCTGTATACCAGATAGGGGATTAATATCTAGAATATATAAAGAGCTCAAAAAAGTAAACAACCAAAAGCAAAGTATCCAATTAAAAATGGGTAAAAGAACTGAACAGAGAATTCTTGAAAGAAGAAATACAAATATGGCCAACAATCATATGAAAAAAAAGTTCAGTATCCTTAGCCATCAAGGAAATGCAAATCAAAACTATGCTGAAATACCATCTCACCCCAGTCAGAATGGCTAACATCAACAAAACAAACAACAACAAATGCTGTTGAGGATGCAGAGAGAAAGGAACCCGTATACACTGCTGGTGGGAATGCAGACTGATGCAGCCACTATGGAAATCAGTATGGAGGTTCCTCTTCATTGTTGTTAGATGCATCAAGTCAGGTCTGACTCATAGTGACCCTATGTACAACATAATTCCAAAACAATCCCTATACAATCAGCCATTGGAAGGTTCCTCAAAAAACTAAAAATAGAACTACCATATGACCCAGCTATCCCACTCCTGAGTATACATCCAACGATACCTACTCATCTATGTTTATTGCATCATTATCCACACTAGTCAAAATGTAGACTCAACCTAAGTGTTCATTCACAGATGGATGGATAAACCAGTTGTGATATATATATACCATGAAGTTTTATTCAGCCATAAAGAAGGACAAAATTATGGCATTCTTCTGGAAAATGGATGGAACTAGAGATCATCATTTTAAGCAAGGTTAACCAGACCCAGAAAGTTAAACATTGCATGTTTTCTCTCATATGTGGATGTTAGACTTCAATATGTATTCATTCTTAAAACATATAAGTAATGAAGGTAGAAGGGGCCTATGAGGGAAAGATAATGGATTAAAGAAAAGAGGAATGGGACAAGAAGGAAGGACAATGGAAGAAAAGAAAGGAAATATCATATATGTTGCTTTTACAAAAAAATTGGGAAGTACATATATGGATAGACATACACACAAAAAAGACATGCAAGTAGAAAGGGGACCATTGATGCAGACAGAGAGAATGGAGAAGGGGGATCATGAGAGGGTAATGGGGGAGGTGCACATCAGTAATGTACATGAAATGCATGTATGGAAATGTCATAATGAGACCCACTAAGTTGTACATTAAAAATTACCAATAATAAAAAAAATAAGACTTCTAACTGGGCATGGTTGCTCACACCTGTAATCCCAGCCACTTGGGAGGCAAAAGCAGGAGGATCACAGGTTTGAGACAAAGCAGCCTGCATAACTTAGCGAGAACTTGTCTCAAGATAAAAAATTTTAAAATGAAGTATGGGTGCAACCCAGTGGTTGCAAGCACTTGAATATGTGTGAGACCCTGAGTTCAACCCCTAAGTACTGTAAAAAAAAGAGAGAGAGAGAGAGAGAGAGAGAGAGAAAGAAAGAAAGGAAGAAAAAAAGAAAAGAAAAAGGAAAGAAAGAAGGAAGGAAAAAAGGAAAGAAAGAAGGAAGGAAAAAAGGAAGGAAGGAAGGAAGGAAGGGAGGGAGGGAGGGAAGAAAAGACAAGGAAGAGAAAAGAAAAAAAGAAAAATTTGAAGGCATTGTCCCACAGAAGCCTTACCAAGAGTACAAGTACAAGGTAGAGAGCTCATCTCAAACATATTTGTGGGTGTGGCTTTTACCTAATGTATGGATTTATAAATTGATCTATGCAATACTCAGAAGATTTTTCATAGACTGAAAGGGATTGTTGTAGTTGTTGTTACGTGCCGTTGAGTTGGGTCCAACTCATAGCGATCCTCATAGGGTTTTCAATGGGTGATTGCTTCTGGATTGCTTCCGGAGTGGATTGCCATATCCTTCTCCCATTGAAAGGTTTAGAAATAGCACAGAATAAAAAGACATTCTTGAATTCTCAAACTTCTACTGGTAGAAAGCAGATTGAGAAAACTACTCCACTGTAAACATAGGTTTCTCTTTTTGGAAAAAGAAGATTGAGAGGGAAGAACTGAGCACCCAAAGGCAGAGCACACAATTCCCAGCCAGTAGTACTGAACCTTGATCAAGGAACTCGAAACATGTGTCTTGCTTGACTTCAGAATAGCTGTGGATCACATAATGCCACGTGCCTCTGTTTCTCCTTCTTGAAGAAGAGTCACAGTGTTCTCCAGTGCCTGGCTCACTATTGTAGGATGTGTGTTTCTGTTTGTTGTAGGTGCTGACACTTTAGTTGATAGACTTTAGGCAAAGAGAAAGTTTCCAAAGAGCTATTCTCAAAGAATAACACTCAAGGGAATTCTTTTGCATCTGGACTGAATTTAGATAAAGAAATCGTAGACTTCCAGGTGGGCATACAAGGATAAGACATGGGGGGTTTTGCTGGAAAGGATTGAGAGTGTTTGGGTCTGGATAGATAAACTATGTGTGTGTGTGCGTGTGCTGGGAATCAAATTCTGGGCCTTGCACATACTAAGCCCACACTGTACTACTAAAATTTACTCCCAACCCCATACATATAATTTTGTGTGTGTGTGGGGGGGTGTGCTGAGGAATGAATCCAGCACCTTGTACTTGGTAGGCAAGCACTCTACCACTGAGCTACATCCCAGACTTAGATATAAACATTTATGCCAAGCAAATAAGCCATGACAGACTGGATTTTCCAAAGATGTTCACAATATATCCAATCCCATATGCTCTTAATATATGACATTGGCACTCCTTCCATCTGGTGGTGAATCTATGTCTCCTTTCCTTGGACATGAGTGGGCCTTGTGGCTGTTTGCACCAATAGAAGATGGTGGAAGAGATCCTGTATGACTTCTGAGGTTAGTTCATAAAAGTGCCATGTTCTCTTGGGATACTGGCTCTTGTCCACCATGCTGACAGTAGCCAAACAGACTAAGATGATGTCCACACAGAGAAGAACTGAGGCCTCCTGGCTGAGCTCCCATACTCCCAACAACACCAACTTTCCAGGTACAAGAAGAAGACATCTTGGAAGTGATCCTTCAGTCCCTAGATGGGCCACGCCAATTGATAATGTGTGAAACAGAGATGAGCCTTCCCTTCAAATCTCGCACCAATATGGACTTGTGCAATGAATACTGGTAAATGGTTGCTGTTTTAAGCTACTAGGTGTTGGAGTGGTGCACTGGCAGAACCACAGGGGAGGAGTGGTAGTTCTATGAAGTTTATGTAAGTGTGATTATGTAAATGTGAGTCATAGGTGAGCCTGGCAGGATCCCAGGCTTCCTGTGACCCTGTCATTTACTCCTCTGCCTATGTCTTTGGGGAGGGATAAGGGCTGGGCTGAGGCATACCTTGCCCCTGTATGTTGTTGTTGTTGTTGTTGTT
>VMDO01010454.1:0-71646 GCA_007922755.1 Pedetes capensis | reverse complement strand
CATCTCCCTTTGGGTAAATTCCCAATAGTGTTATAGCTGGGTCATATGGTAGATCTATTTTTAGTTTTTTGAGGTACCTCCATATTGATTTCCATAGTGGTTGTACCAATTTACAGCTCCACCAACAATGTAAAAGTGTTCCCTTTTCCCCCGCAACCTCGCCAGCATTTGTTGTTGTTTGTTTTATTGATCTTGGCCATTCTTACTGGTGTAAGGTGAAATCTCAGTGTTATTTTGATTTGCATTTCCCTAATGGCTAGGGATGTTGAGGACTTTTTCATGTGTTTCATGGCTTTATGGACCTCTTCATTTAAGAACTGTCTACTCAGTTCCTTTGCCCATTTGTGTATTGGGTTGTTTGGTTTTGGGGGATTTTTTTTCTTGAGTTGAGAAGCACTCCTCAGACTTTACTGCATCTACAGATACCTAAGCCTGCAGCCATATGGCTGTGGTGTCCGATCCTGTCAGATCTTGGAAGCTAAGCAGGGTCAGACCTGGTTAGTACTTGGATGGGCGACCACTTGGGAATATCAGGTGCTGTAGGCTTGGCAGAAGGACCCAGCAACCCACTCCCAAAAAACAATTAGCCTTGGAAAACCCTATGAATAGCAGAGAAGCATAATAGTGTTTCATCTGTTGTACATATAGGGTTGCTATGAGTTAGACACTGACTCCATGGCACCTAACAACAACAACAGATACCCAGCAAGACCTGATTTTAATGTAGATTCTCTGGGCACATCCTGAAGGGAGAAGGCCTGGCTGGCCCCATCACCTGCTCAGCTTGGGGTGGGATGGGAAGGACACTATGGTATCTATAGGTATCTATGGGCCTGATGAGCCAGCCTGGGACCTCTGTCCTGATGGAAGAGAGCCACTGTGGGACATCCTGATCATGCCAGGGGTCCGTGTTACCTTCCACTTGCTTGGTCTGGCCTGTGTCCTGCTTTTCCTGGAGAAACAGCTGCTGGCCAAACAGCAGTGCTTACTCAGCTGGAGACTGGCCACATCATTAGCTGTGCTGCCCCTGGCCAGTTCCCCTAAGATTTCCTGAATCTCAGAAGGGGAAGTAATTACAAGGTAATTAGCATCATTCACAGCTGGGCAAGTTTAAGATCAGAATGGCTGATGGTATTCTCAGAATGCATTTCATTCTCTGATTAAAAGATACCTGCTTAGGTATTGCTTGCAGCCGTAGTCCTGTGGCATCTGATTCCATCAGATCTTGGAAGCTAAGAAGGGTTGGGCCTGGTTATTACTTGGATGGGAGACCACCTGGGAACACCAGGTGCTATAGGCTTGGGAGACAGACCTGGCAACCCATTCCCAAAAATCACTCTGCCATTGAAAACCCTATGAACAGCAGAGAAGCCCTGATAATAGTGTTTTGCCTGTTGTACGTAGGGTCACTATGAGTCGGATACTGACTCAACAGCACCTAACAACAGCAGCTTAGGTATTACACGATGACATGTGGTTGTATCTGGCTCTGTGTAGCAGTTTAGGTCTGCACAGTGATGATGGGGACCAGGACAGCAGCTGCTGTGTGAACAGACTTCTTCCCTCCCAAAGCCCTCCAATAGGCAGGACTATAGAAATCGGGATCACTGAACATCCAGAGGGGCCCCCATGTGCCAGACACTATGCTAGGCACATATTCCACCAGCCATCACCTTTCATCTTCACAACCCCGCTATCTGTGTGTTCCACTGTTATTCCTGCTTCACGGATGAGCAAACTGATTCTCAGGAAACATAAGTCATTCCACTGATAATAAATGGCAACAGCCGCCATCTGTGAAAATCCAGCTCAGTGGAGTTAATGATTGGCCATATCATAAAAGGCTCAAAAGGGGTTGCCACACTCCTCAGCCTTCCCCTCTGCTCTGTGCTCTGCAGGTGGGGGTCACCCAGCAGACATAATCCACCAGCTGTGACTCCAGTGCTGGAGGTCCTGTTGGCATATTTGGGTCTGGGCGCTGCTGTGTGGAGTGAAAGTTAAGAACTCTCTTCAGCCACAGGGCATGGTGGTGCATGTCTGTAATGCCAGTCCTCAGGAGGCTGAGGCAGGAGGATTATGAGTTCGAGGCTAGCCTGAGTCTATCTCAAAAATACAAAAAACCCCATCATATTCAGGGGAAAGCTGGTCCGTGTAAGGAGCCACCTCTGCCAGCAGATCTGGGAAAGAAACAGCCTGGACAGGTGGCAGGTGGGCAGGCTGCCCTGGAAATGGCACTGCCCCTGAGTGTGTTTGGGCTGGGGGGGGGCTCTAGGCCTAGTATGGTGCAGGGGGTGCAGGAGGGCTGATTTCAACAGCAGCTTTACCTTGCTGCTGCCCACCTTGTACTGCTAAGAATCACAATGCATCCAGAGTCCCTGGTGTTGTGTCTCATACATACTGTTGGAATGACTGAGGCGAGCCCACATTTACAGCCCCCTGTGCTAGGCCCTTACCTATCCCTTGGTTTGCCTCTCAAAACTCTCCCAACACTTGGTACATAGATACTTTGTGGTTCCCATTTTACAGATGAGGAAACTGAACCTCTAAGTGGTCAAGGAATTTGTCTAGCAGGACCCAGCGGGGATGCTACAGAGCTAGGCTTTGAACTTGGCAGGCTGACTCCAGCCCATGCTCTTGAACTAGTTTCTTCCCACTCTCTACCATCTCCAGAAATCCTTCCACCCAGCCTTCAGTTCCAGGCTCCAAAGCCAGGAACTCCCTGCAGCCCCAGTGGCTCAGCTCCTGCTTGGCATCCTGCCGTGTGGTGTTTCAAGCACTCTCTGGCACCCGCTCCATGTACTGTGTGGTAAGTGTCCCAGGCCTGCTCTTATCTCCTAACCCCATGGCACTATGGGAACCCTGTGGGCCGAGAACTTAATAGGACCTGCCTGTGCAGCTCTAACAGGTGTCTGACAATAACTGTGACGGACAAGTGGCTGATCATGGCCACGTGCAGAAGAGGTTTTGTCTTTTTTTTTTTTTTTTTTTAGCACTGACAGATGCTATTGCTTCCTTCTCTCTATAGTCCCCATAACTCTCAAGAGTGAGGAGAAAATGGGGTTTACAGTCAAATGCAGCATCTTCCTGCTCCCCTTCCCACACTAGATATCAAGGCTGGTCAGCGTTTAGCCAGGATTTCAAATGTCTCTGGCACTGGGCTGAGTATTTGATGTGCTTTTACACTAAATTAAATGCTCAATTGCCTATAGCCATACCACCCTGGCATCCAATCCTGTCAGATCTCAGAAACTAAGCAAGATCGGGCCTGGTTATACTTGGATAGGACACGTGTGAGAATACTGGGTGCTGTAGGCTTGGGAGAAAGACCCAGCAACCCACTCCCAAGACAATCAGCCATTAAAAACCCTACGAATAGCAGAGAAGCACTGACAATAGTGCCGGGCATGGCACAGTGTTGGGGAGTGTTTTGTTCTGTTGTGCATAGAGTTGGTGAGTTGGACCTGACTTGATGGCACCTAACCACAACACCAACAAATGCTTGATTCACTTCTGAGGATGAATTCTAATCCTCAAAACAAGCCTCTACAGTAGGTCCTCGGGTTGTCATGTTTTTGTAACTATGATGGGAGGTTCTGGGAGGTAATCTGACTTGCTCAAGCCTCCAGGTCAACGGGCACATGTATCCCACACAGAAGCATCTACTCTTTTCTCCACCACGGCACACTGCCAGCCAGGAGGGAAGAAAGTGCTCCTGGGAATGTGGGCCACCGCATGGAGCACATGATAAAATGCAAATGTCCAACTGGGCCATCCTTCAGGAACTCAGAGTCTGTGGGACTGAGGGCCCCAGAGATCTGTACTTTTCCTAAACTCCCCCCGCGACTCTTGCTCACTAGAGTATGAGAACTACCATTCTAGGACAATGACTTGGTCTGGAGTTTTCTCTGCAGGCCTTTGAGAATCCCCTTTGGAAAGTGTCTCTTTTAGACTCACTACCTTTATGGCCACATGAGCTTCTGAAGGCCATGAGGAACCTTTTCCCCAACTCACATGCACTTCCATTGCACCATCACCAGACCCCAATTGCTGACAGGTGAAGGAGATTCCCACTGAGGGAGATGGGGGCCACAGGGAGTCAGGTCTCCTTCAGGTTTCCATTTCCATGACCACAGTCCCCAAAGCTGAGGAGCAAGGGCCAGTCACTAACACCTTCCTTCATGTTCAGTTGAAATAAGTTTTGCTTCTCAGACTCTGAGAAAGCTGAGAGTTTTCCAACCACAAGGCATAGACTCACTGGCTCGGTCAACAAATTGTTACTGAGCCCCAATCTCTACATGCTAGGCTCTTTCCTAGGAGCTGGACACACATTGCTGAGGGCACCTACCCACACTGTACTCCTGTATGGTGTGTGGGTGGGTGGTGGGAGGGGGAACAATAAACGTACACAGTTAGGAAAGGTGGAGGCATCTTGGCTGGTCAGAGCAATGGTTGCTTGGTGATCACATAAACCAAGCCCCAAACTGCCAGCCCTGATAGCCTGATCTGAGGTACTTAGGAGTCACCGGGAGGCTATTCCCTTGGGAAAACTGTCAACTGGGGAAAAAAAAGCTGAAAATAAACGACATGTCTGAGTCACAAAGAAAGGGGAAGCAGGGAAGGCAGAGTGCAAATACAGTCACTGCCCCAGGACAGGCAGTGGCTCCTAAAGGGTAAATGGCAGAGGAAGAGCCAAGGTGACATCTAGTCTGAATCCCTGCCCAAGTCAGAACCAGCAACCAAGATCAGAGAGGGGCTTCCCAAAGAGGGTTCCATAGAACACCAGTACAGAATGATACTCTTGTAGAAAAAAGGGATGTTGGGAGTCAGATTTAGCTTTTCTGTGTTGGAAGTTCTTGGAGTATATTAGCATGAAAGGGTCTCTGTAGTCCTGTAACAAAGAACCCCAGCGAACTTTGATTATCTCACCGTTTCCCAAACTGATTTTGCCTTGGTGGTGAGTCTTTCTAACACCTAACATCCCTGGTGTTCTAGTGGCCCCACAGAGAGGTTCTGCCTCAGACAGTGAAAGAACAGGGGAATCTGAGAGGACACTTCCCAAGGCCAGAGAGGGAACCTGGGTTAGAGGCAGCAGAGACAGGCAGGAAGCCAGGACTGGCAGGGACGGGACTGCAGTTCTGGGGCCTATCTCTTGGCTAATCAACACGGATGTTCGCTGGAGCTTACAAAGTTACGCTCTTGACCAAAGAAACTCAGGCAGGAAAGCTGGCTTGGAGTCTCTGAGTTAGGGTCACTGCCGGGGTAAACACAAACTCTGAGGCCCTGCCCAGCACTGCCTCTACCTGGTGGCAGCTTCCCTGCTTCTGATGTACCAGTCTGGCAAACTCACAGGTACCAAAAGAGGACAAATGTAATGGTCTTCCTGGGAAAGGGCAACACTCACTTTTCCTACTGGAGTAAAAAGTAATCTTTCCAAGATCCTAATTGCATTAACACAAAGATTTAACAAACATCAGATCTTCTCTCTCATCTTATTGCAATAAACCGTCCATGGAGGCTTATTGGCTCCAATGGAAACTGAGGCCTGCATCAGTCAAGTGAATGGCCCAGGGTCACACAATAGCAAAGGTTGGCATAGAAGCCCAGTCTTTCCACTCTTGTCTGGTGACTTCCCAGCACCCACTCAGAGAAGGCCCAGGAGGCCCTTTTAATGCAATCCAGCACTGGGGCTTCACCCATTCAGCAAGCATTTACTGAGCACCTACAATGGGCAGGCCAGGCCCTGCTCTAGACATGGGGATGTCGCAGCCAACCAAGTCAGCCTCTGGGGAGCTTGCATTCTAGGGGGTAAGACAGGTGACTCACAGTGAATGCCTACAAAAGCAATGGACAGAGGTTTTAAGTGCTTCAAAGAGAAATAAGTTGGACTAATGGATTATAGAATGATGGTGAATGTTTTGGAGGGAAATCTTTTTGAGTAAGGACCTAAATGAAGTGGGAATTGGGCCACTAGATTGCAGCAATCTAGGGAAGAGAGATCCAGGAGAGGACATGGCAGGTACAAAGGCCCTGAGACAGCAATGTCTTGGTATGTGTGAGGTACAGTCCGTAGCCAACCCTGACACCAAAGAAGGGGGAGAAGATAAGGTTAGGGGGCCAGGCAGGGGCTAGATCACGCAGGCCTTTGGATCTGGCTACATGTGTGAGGGAAGTGACAGGATCGAAGTTGCATCTTTGCCCCACTACCCAGTGTGCCTTCACAGCTATGAGTCCTGCAGATCTGCTGCATCCAGGAGCTGTGCTGGGGTCTGTAAGGGGAGAGGGGATGGTTGGTTTCGGGTTAGGAGCAAGTGCCTAGAGCATGGTGCCCTGCTGTGTAGAGAGGGTGGAGGAGAAGACCAACCTCCCAACTCACCAGGTGGGCCCCACCTTGAGAATAAGATGGGAGTGGGTGCGGATCATCCTCCCCTCAACAGGAGGCCCTCCAGTGTGAGGCCTCCATGACAAGCAGGCACGCCAGAGCCCTCGTGGCCTTTACGGGACTCCGAGTGGACCCTGAGGGACGCTGCCGCCCTCCTCCAGCCAGCCCTGCTTCAGCCTTGGCTCCTTGTCCTCGCTGTCCTCCAAACCCGGGCTTGCTACTTATTCTCCTGAGAATCTCATCGATCCTGTTTCCCAGCACCGGATGCAGGGCTGGGAGAGCAGCTCTGCCTAATGAATGAATAACCCCAGGTGCAGTTTATTCCTCGCCTGCTGCAGGGGGGCTGCCACGCAATGTCCCACGGGTGGGATCCCCCACATGCTGCCCAAGAACCTCACTGTTGGAGTCATGACTGCCATTCTGCAGATGAGGGAACTGAGGCTCAGAGAGTGTAAGCCACGTGCCCAAGGCCACCCAGCACTTGGCATATTCAAGACTCAAAGGCGGGTTATAAAAGTAACCTTTATGGGGCCAGATGCAGTGGTGCACACCTGTAATCCCAGAGGCTCAGGAGGTGGAGGCAGGAGGATCGCAAGTTCGAGACCAGAGGCAGTCTGCGTAACTTGGCGAGACCCTGTCTCAAAAAGTAAAAAAAAAATAAAAATGAGCCGGGGGCACACCTCAGTGGTCCAGCACTTGCAAAGCATGCAGGTGCCAAGCCCTGGGTTCAACCCCCAGTACCAAAAAAAAAAAAACAAAAACAAACAAACAAACAAACAAAAACCTTTACAAGCCTCTGTGTCCTCCTAGCCCTTTGCTCTCCTCCTTCATGCTCCTCACTCGCCCATTACATTGGTGCAGCACTGAACAGTTTTGCAAAGGGTTTTCACACAGTCACAGCTTCACTCCACCATGTGCTCTGGGATTTCTTGCTTTAACTAGCAGCACCTTTGTCTGTCTCCCTCTCCCGTTTTTGTGTCAAAGTTCCTTTTAGACAGAGAATGTCACTTGTATGCTCTTGACCCATTCCACTTCTCAGCCCCACTGTACGAAGAACAGACTCTTAACAAATGTCTGAGGAATTAAAATGTTGGGACTCTAAGGCCAGACTACTTGGGTTTAAATCCTGAGGCTAATACAAGCGGTGTGACCTTGGGTAAATTACATAACCTCTCTGTGCCTGAGTTTTCTCATCTGTATTTGTTATCAGATTAAATAAGTTACTTCTTAGTACATAATAAACACTACATAAAAATTTATTAAATAGCCGGGCACTGTGGCGCACACCTGTAATCCCAGTGGCTGGGGAGGCAGAAGCAGGAGGATCGCAAGTTCGAGACCAGAGCAGTCTGCATAACTTAGTGAAACCCTGTCTCAAAAAAGTTAAAAAAAAAAAAAGGGCTGGGGTGCAGCTCAGTGGTCCAGCACTTGCAAAGCATGCAAGTGCGAGGCCTTGGGCTCAACCCCCAGTACCACAAAAAAAAAAATTTTTTTTAAATCTTAATGTTCATCCTACATTTCTCTTCCCTCTACCCCCACTTCTTTTCTTTTAAGTTAATGATCATAACTAATATCTTAAACTATACCAGGACCCCACTGCAAGCACTTTCCAGGCTGTAAATCCAGGCCTGAATTTGCCTCATACATTCGAACAAGCCCCATGCTGCAGGTCTTTTTCGGGGTCACGAGTTATCTGGTGGGGAAGATTCTAGGTAGTAACCTGGGAGTACATCCATCTTCCACAGGACCAGAGATGAACAGGCCTAGATAGGGGCTGGCCTGGTTTGGGGTTCTGAGCATATGAGCAAGTTACAGATCCTCAGCTACAAAGAAAGGGTTGAAAAGGTGGTCAGAAGGCGAGCAAGGCCTTTCCACTTCGATCGGACTATGTATCAGACGACCCACTCCTAGGACGCTATAAAACCAAGAGTCAACCACTGCACACCTGTAAGACGATGCAACGGCTTCCAGGGAACCTTCTGAAATGGGCATAAACTCACATACATGTGTTTGCTGGGTGACACCTTCTATGCACACAGGTTGCCTTCAGAGGCAGCAGGCAGCGGCTGGCCTGTCTCTCCCTGCACATGCTCGCTGGGAGGTAGAAACACTTCCTGTGTCATACCAGGCGAAACGGGCATGCCCAGGGTGGAGGCCAAGACCTGAGGTGAAAGAAGAGGCTTCTGGCCCGGTCCTCCTTCTGCATCCGGGAGCTGCTTTTATGAGCGTGTTCAGTTTGTGAGTGGAACACATGAGCTGCGTGTGCTTTTCTATTAGTATATTATACTCCCATAAACTCTAAAAAAGTGGGCACTGTCCACCACGGCTGTGTTTGTGATGGGGAAACAATGGACCCAATCCAAAAGTCCATAAAAGGATTACATCACGTCTGTGTGAGGGGAGACACGCAGCCCCATGACTGATCCCTCCACATGAACTGATATGGAGGGATGTCACGATAGAGTGTTGAGTGACAGTGCCAAGAGCCATCCAACCGCATTCGTCCGTAATTTCATGTGGTTCAAAGACACACAGAGTATATGCAATATATACCCAAACTGACAAGAAAAAAAAAAACCTACAAAAACACACTTGCAGCCTTGAGAATGGGAGCAGTCTTTCAGTTTCTCTGTTACACAGGTCTGTGCCTTGTTGTTGTTGTTGTTAGGTGCCGTCGAGTCGGTATCCGACTCATAGCGACCCTCATAGGGTTTTCAATGGCTGACTGTTCCGGGATTGCCTTGGGACTGGATTGCCAGGCCCTGCTCCCATTTTTGCGGTGCTGGGAATTGAACTCGGGACCTCAGAGACTGCAGCACAGCGCTCTACCCACTGAGCCAAATCCCAGCCCGGTCTGTGCCTACTTTCAATTTAATTTTGTAAAATGAGCTTGCGGTACTTTAGTGATGAGCGGCAAATAAATGAACAAGAAACATTACAAAGGCATAACTTATGTAGAAAACATAAACCCCACAGACGTTCATCCCTCCGTGTTGCAGGAGCAGGTGGATCCAGTGGATGTAACTTCTAAGGGTCACAGCTCTGATGTGGAAACACTAAGATCCCACCAGAAACACCCGGAGCCCCATTAAGGTTCAGCCATAGCACTGAAAACAAGCGTACCTGCAAAATTTTGGAGTAACTGATCACAATGACCAATCCTGGCACCAGGAAGTTCAAAACAACAAAGGACACATCCCATGAGATTTCTCCTGCGATGCTGGGCCAAACCAGTGTGCAAACCAGAATTTCCTAATAACGAAAAGGAAAAGACTATCAGTTAAGTGCTGGCTGCTCTTGTGACCTTTCGCTCAAGCTTAGCTGGGGTTACCTGGCGCGGTCGCACTATGATGTTACACAACTGGAGTGACTGTGAATCCCAGCATCCCTAACCCTGCCACCATGACCCCTCCTCCCAAGCACTGGCCTCTGACCCTTAGAGCCATCTCATTATTCCCATTCTCCAGGGAGGCCACTGAGCCTCAGGGTCGCAGGCTGGGAAGAGCTAGTGGCAGCTCAGGGTGGGTCTTTCAATTCCCCAGGCTGAGATGGTAAGAGTGATCAGGCCTTCTCTTCCAAGCCTACTGTATTAAAAAAGAGAAAACTATCCCCTGAAAAGTCACACAGACAAGAAGTGACATGCTACCCACAGGCATATCAAGACAGGATCGAGGTTCCAGTCCAGTCACACTTAGCTGAAGGCAATGGGATCTATGCTAAGGCATTAAGGGCTCAGGTGTCTCAAGTGTGTCAAAGCCAAGTGTGGGGGTCCACACCTGCAGTCCCAGCTACTGAGAAGGCTGAGGCAGAAAAATCACTTGAACCCAGGACTTTGAGACCAGTCTGGGCAACATAGTGAGACCCTCATCTTGAAAAAGAAAAAAGAAAGAGAGAAAGAAAGAGAGGAGGGAAGGAAAAGAAAGAGAAAGAAAGGAAGGGGGAGGGAAGGAAAGAAAGAAGAAAGAAACAAAGAAACAAAGAAAAAGAAGACGAAAAGAAGGAAGAAAGGAAGGGAGGGAGGGAAGGAAGAAGGAAGGAAGGAAGGAAGGAAGGCAGGCAGGCACACACAGTGGCACACTCCTATTCTAGCACCTTGGGAGGCTGAGGCTGGAGGATCACAAGTTCAAAGCAGAGGCAGCCTGCATAGTTTAGCAAGGCCCTTTCTCAAAAAAATAAATAAATGAATAAAATTTGAAAAGGCACTGGTGGTGCAGCTCAGTGGTAGAGCACTAGGTTAGCACGAGTGAGGCCCTGGGTGCAACCCCCTAGTACTGAAAACAAAAAAGCAGGAAGGAAGGAAGGGAAAGAGGAAAGGTGAGAGGGAGGGGGGGAGGAAGGAAAGAAGGAAAGAAGGAAGGAAGGAAGGGAGGGAGGGAGGAAGGGAGGGAGGAGGGAACACAAAAGTACAACAAAAACCAATGCATACTGCATCAATGAATCCAGTTGTCCCTTACTCCAAGAAGACAGTCTGGCATTCAGACTTGGGACCTCTCACCTCGGGTGCCTCCTCCCGGGAGGAACACGATACAGCCCCAGAGCAAAGATCAGCCATCCTCTCAGGCAGAAACCACTGAAATGGGGCGCAAGAGTGTGAAGGCTTGGGACCTTACTGCTATCATTATGTTGTGTTGAATTCAAATCTTCCACTCTTAACTACAAAACCCATACCTGGGGATCACTAAGAGCTGTTGCAACAATTTCTTCCAAAGAACACATCAATGAAAATAAGCATACTTCTGTGTGGGTTTGTGTATCTCTCACACACAAACTTCTTTTGCCCACTGGACTTTGGAAACAAAACTATTTAGGAAACAAGTTACCTTAAACCTTTCTAGACATGTAGACCAGATCTTAAGAGCATGTGCTATGTAAAAAGACCACATGAGCTTGACTTTTGGTGGACAAGGCATCTGAACTAATGTTCATAGCAGCATCTACTCATTCATTCACTCACTCATCTGACTTACTTATTGAATGTTCTATATATGGCAAAAACAAGGAATTTTTAGCATTTGCCAGCACAAATGATAATTGGGTGGTCAAACCCAAAATACAGTCAAATAGTTACTCATTTTCCTATTCAGTATTAGCAGAAAATAGAAATATCTACTATTCATTGAACATTTACAGGGCACCAGAAATTACTTTATATACATTATCTTATTTAATTTTCATATCAACCTTATTGAAATGCACCTTATTATTTTTCCCATTTCACAGAGAAAAAACTAAGGCTTAGAAACACCCTCCTATAACAACAGTTTAAAACACTAAAGGTATAGTTGTTTTTAATAATATTTTTACCCAAAGAGCTTATAAGAAAGATGAAGTTGCTTGTATCCCTTACAGAAAACAAAGAAAGGAAAGAAAAGAAAAGCAAAAAGAAAAGGAAGAAAGGAAGGAAGGAAAGAAAGAAGGAAAGGAGGGAAGGAAGGAAGGAGATTATGAAAGAGGGGATCTCATATATGGATACCTGATATCAAGAACTGTCACAAAGATTCCACCAGAATCACAACTGTGATGGTTAGTCTTGATTGTCAATTTGACTGAATCGAGAAGTGCTTAGGAGATTAGTAAAGCACACCTCTGGGTGTGTCTGTGAGGGCATCTCCAGAAATGAGTAAGGGAGGAAGATGTGTGCTAAATGTGGGTAAGCTATCCAACAGGCTGGGGGCCTGGATGGAATAAAAGGAAAAGAAAGAGGTGGCTCACTAGAGCACGTGTTCTCTCTCTCTCTCTCTGCTTCCTGGCTGCCCTGATGGGAGCTGCTCTACTCTGCTCTGCTGTGCTCATGATGGACTGAAACCTCTGAAACTGCGAGCCCAAATAAACCTTTCTCCCTTATGTTGTTCATGTCAGGCATTTGGTCACAACACAATAATAACTAATTCAACAACCTTATGCAAAGGCCACAATCTTACAAAAACAAAACAAAAAACTAAACAAACAAACAAACAAACACGCTTCTGGAGGAGGTTGGCCCAGTAACTGTCCGTCCAACCTCAGACTGACACCACCCTTGTCATGGACCTTAGTGGCCAAAGATGATTATTTCAAAATAACTTACTTCCCCTTGCTTCAACCACCTTGAATATGCACATAGTTTACTATGGCACACATCTTCCCAGTGCAATGTCTATTCCTGAATAAGTTCATTATTTTGAAAAGCTCTCTCATTTGATATTTAGGTTACATCTACATGACCTAGCATGTTAAAGATAATATGTACATGTGTGAATGAACTTATATATACCTCTACACACATGCACATGCATAGAAAAAGACTAGTAGGAGACTCCATTGAAAGCTAGATCTACTTCTAGGTGAGACTCCAAGTTATTTTTATTCTTTTGGCCTACCTGGATTTTCTAAATTTTCCATGAAGGGCCTATTTTGTTAATAAGAAAAAAAGAAAGTCATGAAAGTTCGCTTTTAGAAAAAATGGTGAGTGAACATGAGACATAGATCATCATGATAGTTGAGCAAACCTATTTTTCAACAGAGACAACTCATCCATCCCCAGAAGCTTCCTAAATTCCATTAAAGAAGATGCCCTTTCACCTTTCGATTTATGGCTCCCACTCTAAGCAGGAAGTGTGATAAGGAAGTAAGATAAGAATTCTGCATAGGCCCCCATCTGAGCTAAGAGGACTGGCCTGCATGATAGATTTATATGCTCATTAGAAAGCGTTATATGATGTTAGTGATTAAATACAGTGTCTATGCTCATTAGAAAAACAAAAACAAGCTGAGCGCAGTGGCGTGGCGTGCCTGTAATTCCAGCAACTCAGGAGGCAGAGACAGGAGGATTGCAAGTTCAAGACCAGAGGCAGTCTATGTAATTTAGTGAGACCCATAAAAATGGGCTGGAGGTAAAGCTCAGTGATAAAGCACTTGCAAAGCATGCAAGCTCGAGGCCCTGGATTCAACCCCCTGTACCGCAAAATAAAATAAAATGACAAAAACCCAAACCCACTAGGCACCATGCCCAGTCTGAGATGTGAGTTGGCGTTATAACTTTGTGTATCTTTTCTTTTTCATTCTTCCTTTTACTCATTCTTTCTTTCTTCATTGTTTTTCTTTCTTTCTTTTCTTTCTTTTTTCTTTCTTTCTTTTTTTTTTTTTTTTTTTTTTTTTTTTTTTTTTTTTTTTTTTGTGGTATTTGAAGGTTGAACCCAGGGCTTTGCACATACTTTGCAACTGCTTTGCCATTACAGTGCATGCCCAGTACATTTTTTAATTTTTAATTTTGAGTCAGGGTCTCCCTAAGTTATGCAGACTGCCTCTGGCCTCAAACTCATGATCCTCCTGCCTCTGCCTCTGCCTCCTGAGTCACTGGGATTACAGGTGTGTGCCACCCACTGTGCACAGCTCATAACTTTATTTCTATGGGAAAATCCATCTGATAAGTTGTTTTGATTCCAGGTCTTCTCCTGCAGGCTGTGACTTGTCAAGCCTGGAAGGTGGGGACAGAAGTGTTACATCCTCTGTACTCAATCTGCACCTTTGAGGTGTTTCCTGATTTATAAAGGAAATTTGAAAATCAAAAGTGCTGGTCTTGCCTAGTTACTGAGATCATCTGCAGTGTCAACAAAAGTGTTATTCAGTTTTTTGCTCACCCACTCACTCTCCAGACACAGTGGCTGAGCCACTTCCAGGAAGCTAGGGTGCTGTCAGGGAGGGAAGGATGCACCAAGAAATGTCACCACAGAACAGGGAGCCAGAAGTGAGGCCTGGAAAGCTGCACCCACTTGGAGCTATTTCAGCTCCCCCTGGAACAGTGAGGGCAGCGGGTTTGGGCCAGGGAATGGAGAGGTGGAGCTCAGGTGTCAGGACCAGAAGGGATGAGGGAGGAGGCCAGGTAGAGGGAAGGGGGAAGTGTGACTTCCATCTCCTAATGTGGCTGCCTCATCCCAGCCTCCCCTCTTCCCCACAAGCTCATCCATTTGCACATCATTCAGCCACTCTTTTCTGCCCAGAGGCCTCCCAACACCAGGCTCCACCTGCTGCCAGGATGTCGCTGCCAGAGGCCTCACAGGCCAGGAAGGATCTGAACATCTTTCCCCCCGAAGTGGCCTTAGTTCCTGCTGTTACCAAAGCAACACTTGGAGTAGCCATTCTTCCAGCTGCCAGAAACCTGAGGATTGCCCTGTTCCTCCTGTTCCCTTCCCACTAGAAGGAACACCTAAGGTCTCCTTAACAGGTATCCACCCCAGTCCCCCATCTTTCTCATTCACTCTGGGCTCCCCCCACCAGATGCCCATCTCTCTCTCTCTTGCTCACCAGGAGAGCACCCCTGGCTCTTCTGTTAGCCCTGCTCTGCCAATCCATCCAGCACCACTTCTTGCCCCCACTGCCCTTCCCCTGTCTGCCAGCCTGGTGCAGGCTCAGAGTGGCAGTAGGTGCCCGCTCCCTGGCAGTCTCCTTTGCCCCTAGTGCTCCTCCAGTCCCCCCATGTCCTCTCATCTCCACAGCCAGTGGGAACCACTGTCTTGCCACAGCCTTTGCACATTCCCAGCACCCAGAAGAGCCCTTCCCCCAGCTTTCTGAACCACTGTGTGACCCACCTGGGTTCTGTCAGGATGCCCCACTGAAGCATCCTACCATGAGCAGGGGTGAATCCGGTCTTATTCAGGCACCATCCCAGCACCTCAACTCATGTCCGGCCTCCATGAGGCGCTCTGTATAAAAGTGCCTAATGAAGGGATTTTTCTAAGACTGCCCTGTGCATGGGGACATCTGTCTCCAGGCTTTGCTCAAGTACCAACCTTGCAGCTTCTCTAATGATTCTCCCTGAGGCACCCCAGGGAACCTCTAGGTAAAAGATTCTCCCTGCCAGTTCTGCAAACAAAATGGAAGAGTTCAGGTTGTTTTAAGGAAAAAGGAATCCTTGTTGTATATCTGCCCTTTTACCAACTTCTCGACAGAAAAGTAAGAAAATATCAAGACAAGAGATGGCCTTTCTTATATTTTAAAAATATTCTCTAATATTTATTAACAAAGGCAAGTAAGCTGTGCTTGTCTCCTCAGACAATCTACATACAATCGAGACAGAGATAACACTGGCCCGGTATGAAATCAGGGGAAGGAGGAAATGTGGACTCAGGGGAGATGACACCCTGGGGAATCAGACAGAGCTAGACTGCGTTCCAGAGCCATCCTCAGCCTGATGTGACTTTGTTCGCTTCTTCGTTCAGAAAATCAACATGAGAACACCTCCTTGTGGGGTTACTGAACTACAGACTGAACTGGGCTACAGAACTAGGCCTGGGGCTGGGACCATCTGTGTGCACAAAACATTCCCCTCCTGAGATGTATGTATGTGGCTTTGTGGCAGGGTGAGAGGGTAGGGAGCTCAGTAAATGTTTGGAGAATGAATGGACAGCACATTCTGACCAAGAAGGACAGTCTTCCTCACCTGCCAGTGTGGGTCACCACCCAGCCAGGGCCACGGCACACACTGGCAGGCATCTCACTGGAACAGGCTGAGCTGATGTGGCTGAGATGTCAGTGTTGCTAAGATGCACCCACCCTCTGAAAATGGTAGCCTGTATTTTACAGCAATCGGAGGAATTACACTGTTTGAAGACTGTTTAAAATGTTTATACCCAAAGATAAGGAAACTCATAATAGCTGGCAGTTCCCACATGCTTACCTGTATACACGGCAGGTGTTGGCCCATTTATTGAGCCTGAGTCCCCAGGGCAGTCCTATACAGTTCTCCTGCCATTTTGCAAACAAAGAAAGTGAGGTGTACAGAGGTGTGACAGTTTGCCTCTGTCACTCAGCTCCTAAGAAGCCCAAGGATAGGATTCACACTCAGAACTTTTGACTCCAATGTCCACACCCTAAATGCCAAATTGTGTAGGATTCCTAGTGGGCCTATTGTCTCTTCGTCCCCTTAGGGAAGATTTAGAATCTGGTTAGCTTAGTGTCTCTGCACCCACGGCCCATGTAATCAGAGCCAGCATAATGGACAAAACCCTTTACGGCCCATGTAATCAGAGCCAGCATAATGGACAAAACCCTTTATGTTCCTGTTTTAGGACCAAATGCACTAAGGGGCACTGTTACCCCAACCCCACTCCTTGAGGGGAGGTGGTCGTATGTGTGGTTAGTTGGGTCTCTCGGCGTATGGTTTGGAAAGAAAAAATACCCCCATCCAAAGACAGGCCAGATCTACAAGCTTGTTGTTGTTAGGTGCTGTGAGTCCTATCCGACTTATAGTGACCCTTATAGGGTTTTCAATGACAGGCTTTTTCAGGATTGTGGAAAGAAGGAGTGGATTGCCACATCCTTCTTCCATGTTTGCAGTGCTGGGAACTGAACTTGGGACCTCAGAGATTGCAGAGCGGCACTCTACCAACTGAGCTAAAAAATGAGCAGGAAGCTCCTAATCTAAGGACTAAGGAAAAAAGCCTTTGTTAATTTTAAAGGTGAGACTCAGGCTCAGTCTAGACCAGCTCTTCCTCTGTCCTCCAAGCCACTCCTTTTTAAAGGGCCACCCTCCCCGTTTTTTTTCTACTTCTCATTTTTTTCAACTTATTTCTTTAACTGCTGAGCTTGTAAAGTGGAATGTTTCTCACAAACTCAGTCAACAACCCTTGAGGAACTGGAAAGTTTCTCTGTTTGTTGGCTTCCTTGGGAGGAATACAGAAAATACAAAAAATAGTATTAACCCCCTTATTCTTAATGGGGATACGTTCCAAGACCCCCAGTAACAACTTGAAACCACAGATAGTACTGAACCTTATATTTTTTTTCCTATACATGCATCCCTATGATAAAGTTTAATTTATAAATTCAGCACAGTAGAGATTAAGTTCAGCACAGTAGAGATTAAATTAATAATAAAATAGAACAATTATAACAATGCACTACAATAAAACATTATTTATAACCTAGGATTTTTTTTATTTCTGAAAATTTCCAGTTAGCATTTTCTGATCTCAGGTGGTCACAGGTAACTGAAACCACAGTTAACTAAAGCTGCAGAAAGTAAAACCTCAGATAAGAAAGGAATATTGTATACTATAACTCAGAGAGACAAAAACTCTGTGGAGGGGGGAAAGAAGGGATTTCCAGGAGTGAGAGAGATTGGGAGAGGGCAGAATGGCAGACAAGTAGGAGGAAGACGAGGAAGATGGAGAACCAAAAGGGACTGTCCCTTTTTCTTTTTTCATTACAAGCTCCCTTACCCCTCCTCTACTAATTTCCATAAATAGGGTATCTGCAGGTAACTAACTCACCTGGCCCTAACCTCCTAAAGCACAGTTTTGGTCCATTCTTTCCCAGTAGCTTTGCCCAAATGCTTCTCCGAGGCACTTAAAGCCAACAAGGTGTTTCTTCATTAAAATAAAAGAGATCAGCAGGGCCTATGCACGGTGGCTCACACCTGTAATCCCAGTGACTGGAGAGGCCAAGGCAGGAGGATCGTGAATTTGAGGCCAGAGTTAGCCTGTGTAACTTAGACCCTGACTCAAAATTAAAAACTTAACAAATGGGCTAGGGGATGCAGCCCAGTTGGGAGAGCATTTGGAAGGTATGTGTCAGGCTCAACCCCCAGGTACCATCAATCAATCAATCAATAAAAGAGAAGGATCTGCCCACCCACCACAGCACAGATCACAGGAATAACCTGCAGTACAACTCCAGCCATTCGGTCATTTGGGAAATGCTGTGGAGGGCTCCAGCCACACCCAGTCTCTACCAGGGGTGGAATATAGAGCAGCCAGAACATGGAAGGTCCCCCACCCATGCAAACACCTTCTTGCTCCATTACTGCGGTTCACATTGGCACACAGTTTTAGTCTGGGGTTTGGGGTGGGAGGGGACAAGAGCCTCTTTTCTTAGTGTTATTTGTCAGCTAAACAGGACTGTACCTGAAACAATCGTAAAAGGGAAGGCACAAAAGGCATGTCTGGAAATTTAAGATACTCTTAAGATATGTTCTATTTGGTTTTTAATTCCATGAATTTCATTTTTTCTCCATTAAGAATGGGGAGAATTCTCTCAAGTTTTGTCAACAACACAGCAATTTTGTAACTCAGTGAGAATAATTTCAAACAAATTAATGAACAACTGATGGCAGAACCTATCCTCTAGCTGATTCCATTGGTGTCCAGTTAGGTCTAGGCTTCTCCTTATTCTGGAAGTTTCCATGTGGCCCACCATGACACTGGAGTGTATCTGGACTCAGGACAAGCCTGCCTACTAAACTAGAGTTGTGGGTCTACCAAAGCCAATTCTACCTACCAACTCAGCTAATCCTGGCTCTCCTGGTCCCTGGGACACCTGAGGGGACACAGCCACAGGCTTACAAGTGCCACAGGCCTGACACCTTCCTGTTCATTAGTCATTCAGAGCCATAATCGTACACCTCAAAATTTATTCCATACAAGAAATAAACTACGAACATTAGGCACAGACTTTTAGGTTTGATTTATGTGTTGTTGATATTGTTTTAAGATATTGCTTGCAGGATGCAGCCTCCATCCACCTCACCTCAATAAAAGGCATATGTGATTGGTCTAGGGAAATTCCCCAGAAAAGCCCTCTTCTGTCCGAAGGCTCTGGAGGGTCCCATGTCCAAAATGCCCAGAGTCCAGAGCCCACCATTATGAGACTTCTCTTCAGAACTGCGGATCTTTTTTGTGCCAGGACTGCTCAGATCACCCTACTCTTTCTTCTAGGGCCTGGGGTGAGAGTTGGAGCCCCAAGGCCAGAAAACCAGTGACCTGGGTTGGGAAAGGGAAAGGGAAGAGAACTCAGTCTCTGGCAGACCTTCATGAAAGATGAGCCCAGAGCGACTACTCGCGCCACGCCTTCTTGCTCCCAGAACTAAGTCCTTTCCTGTTCCTCTTTGCCAGGGGTGGAGGAGAATGAATTGCACCAAGAAGACTGCCAGACCTGCAGGCCACCGTCCTCCACTGAGATCAGGAGCCCAAATCTGGCGTTTTCTCGAATGGATCTCGGGTGGCCAACTCTGCAGCCACCGGGCGGGGCGGCAAAGCAAAGAAACCTGCGCGGGATATTCTGGACCGTGAGACTGGAGGTTAGCTGAGCCAGTGATGCAGTGTTTGGAGAATCTTTTTGAGATCATGGACTCCTCCGTGACCCTAATAACAACTGTGGGCCCACTGTCCAGAACAAAGCTCTTCAGCCTAGCCTCTGGGATCAGCGCAGTAACTTGGATGCCCAGGATATCCTAAAGCCCCCCGCCCCCCAAGGCTCCCAGGGTAAGACCCCAGGTCTAGTGGAATCCTTCCATCTTGCATTTGGAAAAACTGAGAATCTGAAGGAGAAAGTCACAAGCTCTTTAGAAATAGCATTAGGCTTGGGGTCCCTGGATCTCCCCCAAAGGCCCTTTCTCCTGGGCCATCCGTATAGTGTCCTCTTCAAAGCAGTATCCTAACCCTACTGGTACTGAAATTTATGGGCAGGATCCCAGCTTCTGCTTAAACTAAGGGTGAGATACTCTGGTCAAGTTATAATTCCTCTGTGTGCTTCGGCTCCTCATCTGCAAAGTGGGTGTGACAGTAATAGTAGTGTAACACCTGGCCAAAACGCAGGATTCAATACAGTATGATTAGCCATGTCTCACCCCTGGAGTTCTGTCTTGCTCCTACGCTCCTCCTCATTATTTAACCTTGAAACAGTCACTGCATTTTTCAAAAATTTGGGAGACTCTAGCTGACAACGTTTGGGAGGACATTTATGTACCTACATAGCAGGGTTGTAAGATTTAAGAAATTAAACTTCACAGCGATGGCTACGGGGTCTGATACAATGGTCCAATGCAACAAAAGCCCTATCGTTGTCGCTCCTGTTAATCATCCCTATCCCAGATCACCGCTTCCGTCGGATCCCCTCCCCTCTCCCCAGCCCGCCCAGACACCTGCCGGGCCCTCACCTGTTCTGCTCCAGCGAGCCGCTGCGGGACGACGCGGAAGAAGATGCAGAGGGGCAGCGTGGCCAGAGCCGAATAGCTCCAGATGAACGCCAGCAGGGTGGCTTGGGCCCGCCGCCCAGGGCCACGCACGCCGCGGTGCAGGCGCACGATGCACACCATGCGCTCCAGGCTGACCGCGGCCAGTGTGAGGATGGTGACGCTGCCGCTCAGGGTCATCACGTAAAAGAGCAGGTGGCAGACCACTGGCCCCAGCAGCCAGGCCTCGGTCCAGCGCACGACGAGCACCAGCGGGATGGCGCAGGTGAAGAGCAGGTCGGCGCAGAAGAGGTTGAGCACCAGGCTGGCGGTGGCGCCGCGGCGCCGTCGGCGCGCCACCAGCACCAGGGCGCACACGTTGCCCAGCAGCGACACCGCAAAGATGAGCGCTAGCACGATCGTCTCCAAGGCACTCAGCACCAGCCGGTGGTCGCCCTTGACGTCAGAGAAGAACGGGAAGCGGGTGTGGTTGGCTTGCTCCAGGTTACGCGGGGAGCCGGTGCCCGCCGTCTGCGCGCACTCAGAGAACATGCCGGGCGCCCGCAGCAGTCTGCGAGCGCGCTCATCTGGGAAGTGACTGAGGGCCAAGGCGGGGAAAGAGACTGGGAGGCAGTTGCGACACCTCCCCTCTGGCTCCCTCCTGCCAGAGGAGCGTCGGCTCCGGCGTAGGGAGCTGTGTCCGGGGCGCGCGGGAACGAGGAAGTGCTGGGCAACGCCAGCAGGGAGCAGCCAAACTGAGGGGAGAGGCGGAGTCTTCAGGTGCTTGGGCAGTTTGGGAGTTCCCAAGAGGCCAGAAAACCCGTCCCAGAGAATCTCTGGACCCTCCGAGGAACCTCCTCACCCTCTTTCATCTCCATGGACACACGGTGTGCAAAGCCATTTACTCATTGAATGAACTAAAATTGATTTAAGACTGTTAAGAGCTGAACTTTGGAGATTGTTTTGGCCTGTGTTGTCCAGAGATCACTAAAGAAGCTCCACATGCTGGGGGCAGATGCCAAAGCAACTTCTAGTGGGCCCACATTTATTTGGGGAGGGGAGATTTTTATTTTATCATAACTTTAGGAGGATTAATCTTTCTATGCTCCAGGTTTGTTTTTTTTTTTTTTTAATGTATAAAATAGGAATTATACTACTACCTCACTTGGTTGTTTTGAGGATCACGTAAAGAGATAAACACAGGGCTGAGGATATGGCTTAGTGGTAGAGTGTTTGCCTAAGATGTATGAGGCCCTAGGTTTGATCCCTAGCACTTGAGGAAAAGTTTAGTGCAACAGTGAGCATCCAATAATTACTCATTAAATGCTATCAAATATTAGCTACTATAACTAAAATGCATGTTAATTTTGCATTGTAAACAAAAATATAAGATGTTGTAGAAAGGCCAGCCCTCCAAAATTTTTAATGAACTTGATATCCCAGAAAGAGCTATTCCAAGCTGTTAGGTGCGCAAGCAAGCTATGAATGTGGGTCGGGGACCCAACATGAGGAGCACAGGGCAATACAATCCTGTTACAGAGCAGGAAACTGAGACCCAGCAAGACTGACTTACCTAAGGTGGCCCTTGGTTAGGAATAAAAACTAGGTCATCTGCTTGCCCCATATGCTTCCACCACCCTACTGCTGTCCAGTTTTCTGTTCCAGTAAAAGAGGCAGTTAGAGAAGGAAAAGTACTTGTAGCCCAAGGCTCATTGACCACTTCCCCTCCCAGCACTCTCCCACCACCCATTCCTCACCCACTCCCCTTTGCCATGCTCCCCACTTCTGGCCTGTCTCCTATTTGTCTCTGGGTACTTATGAAGGATTGAGTGTTCCAGCAGAGGTGTTGTCTGGGGAGGGGGTGAATTTATGTGTCATGTAGATCTGAGTTGACCACATGACTACTAACTGGAGGAGCAGATTGTATGTTAGAGGGAGATGCTCAGTTTGAACCTTGACTAGGTCAAGTTGAAAGGTAGAACCAGCTTGATTTCTGACACAGTTAGGAAAAGGCAAAGGATTGAAATTAACAAAACAACACACAGATGAGATTTTGGCAACTGTCTGATTGGGATCAAGGGGACCAGTTTTTGTGTGAGAGAAAGGAGAGTGGGGTGGGGGAGGTAGAGACAGAGGGAGAAAGATTGAATCTATTATCACAGGCTGATGTAACTTGGAAAGGAGTTTCCTGAGGATGGAGTGTCTGCACTACAAGGTTTTCTGTATCATTACCCTCCAGGGTTCTACCAATGACGAAAGATGTGAGCAGAGACTCCTAAACTTTCTCTGTTAGTATCACCTCATAGCACCCGAGACCCGAGGCCAAAAGAACCTTATTGTTATCATCCAGTCTGTCTGACTCATACTCCCTCATAGGGTTTTAAATGGCTGATTTTTGGGGGGATTGCTTCAGGAGTGGATTGTCACATCTTTCTGTTTTTTAGTGCTGGGGATCCAACTCGGGTCCTCAGAGAGTGGAGAGCAGCACTCTACTAACTGAGGCAAACACCAACGCCTAAAAACCTTACCTAAAAATATTTTATATCCTAAGCACAATGACTTCCTGCTAGAATGGGTGCATCTGTTGAGCCCTGCACACGTTTTCAAAACTGAGAATCAAATTTGGCACTACCACCATCACTTCTTGCCCCAAGAGGATTTTTGTGAACTACCTGTTTTAATCACAGTAGTCCTGAACATTACAATTTCTTGGGTTTGTTTGTTTGTTTGTTTTTGTTTATTTGTTTGTTTTTCCAGTACTGAGGGTTGAACCCAGGGCCTTGTACTTCCATGCTTTGCAAGTGCTGTACCACTGAGCTGCACTCTCAGCCCATTTTTTTGCTTTTTGAGACAGGGTCTCACTAAATTATGCAGACTGCCTCTGGTCTCAAACTTGTGATCCTCCTGCCTCTGCCTTTGGAGTCACTGGGATTACAGGCATGTGCCACTGCCCCCGGCTTGAACATCACACTTTCTAAAGACAGACTGTTGTAAGTCTAATGCTGAAACTGTGGCTTCCTTAGAGCTAGTAGTTTATACAGAATCTGCCGTGTGGAGTGGCATCATTTCCTTAGTGCTGCTGCGCACACATGGACACAGTAGTTAAGAACACAGGCTTAGAAACCAGTCTGCAAGGATCAGAATCCTGGGTGTACAATTCACTGTGTGAACTTGGGCTTCTTGGTATGTGGGAAGATAATAGTAATGACCTCACAGGATTTGGGAGAATTAAATGAAGTTCCTACATGTAAAACACTCAGTGGGATAGTCTTCAAGTAGACACTTGGTCTGGCTCTATTGTACACGGGCTTAAGAACTGATCACACTTCCAGTTTGCTAACACAGTCTCACCTTATGACATTATGGTTAGAACCCCTTTCACTCCCAAATTGCACTGGTTTGGAGTGAATAAATGTAAAACTCACTTTACCTATATGTTTATTAACTCATTTGGTTCTCACACAAGTTGCAGGCACTGAGCTTTAAATCATAGCAACCTACTCCAGAGTCTTTCCTCTTAATCACTAGAGTGGTGCTACAGAACTGGGTGTCAATTTTTAGTTACTATCACAAAATACCAAGGCTGGGTACTTTACAAAGAAAAGAAGTTCCTTTAGATCAGTTTTAGAGGCTGAAAGTCCAAGATCAGGCAGCCCCATCAGTTCAGCCTCTGGTGAGGGAAAACTAGCAGACGGCATCTCAATGGCAGGAGCAATTTCAGGAGAGAGCATATGGTGAGACAGGAAGCCATAACCATTTGGGAGTCAAGCTTGTTCTTTTTATAACAATTCACTCTCATGGGAAGTAAATAGGGTCCCAGGAGAACTACATTAATCACTTCCCAGGGCAGCACCTATTATGACCTGATTACTCTTAATTAGGCCTTGCTCTTACAGGTTCTACATCCTCAGCACCACCACACTGGGGACCAGACTTCCAACCATGAACCTTTGGGAGACACACTCAAACCATAGCACAGGGGGTAAGGGGTGCACTTTGTAATATCTGGAGCCATTTTTGATTGTCACAACTGGGGGATTGCTACTGACATCCAGTGGGTGGAGGCCAGGAGTGCTGCTGAACCTCCTTCAGTGCACAGGGCAGCCCCCACTATAAATAATTGTTTAGAGCCAGGTGCAGTGATGTCTGCCTGTAGTCCCAGCTGCTCAGGAAGCTGAAACAGGAGGATTATGAGTTCAAGGCCATTCTGGGCTATATACATGAAAGAAAGAAAAGAAAAGAAAGAAAGAAAGAAAGAAAGAAAGAAAGAAAGAAAGAAAGAGAAAAAAAGAAAAAAAAAGAAAGAAAAAAGAAAAGAGAGAAAGGAAGGAAGGAACGAATAAAGAAAAGAAAGGAAAAAAGAAAAAGAAAAAGAGAGAAACAGAAAGAAAGAAAGAAAGAAAGAAAGAAAGAAAGAAAGAAAGAAAGGAAGGAAGGAAGGACAGACAGACAGACAGGAAAGAATTTTCTAGCCTAAAATGTTGGTAGAACTGAGGTTGAGAAACCTCAAACCCTTGAGACCTCACAAGATTTTACCTCCTACTGTCCTACTGTTTACTGCATTGTGGCGTCACCTCTAGTGGCAAAAGTCAGATATGTCATTTTTCTTGTAGAAGTTTTGCTGCCACCTCTGTAACCCCTCAACCCACCAGGTGAGGCTCAGCTTTGTGCTGTGGCCTTCGATGTGCACAGCTGTGAAAGCCACTTCATCTGCACAGTCATCAGTGCACTGACACCGTCTGTTCCTTGGAGACGAGACAGCGAGACAGCGGGAAACTGTAGGCTGAGGCCTCATTGTGAAAGCTGCATTTATTGCTCCCGGCCATTAATTACTATTAGCCTGCTCCTTTACCTCTTCCATTCTCAGAGGAAACCACGGAAACAGAGACAAGGACCCGCCTAGCTTAAACAGGGACAGTCTGGTTTCTGAGCTAAAGGGAAGTCCAGCATTGTGGGATGACTTCTGTTCCTCTTTAACAAATAGTTTAGAGGTTCCACCAGTCAGGAGGAGGAGGGTGCACAGGGGACTTTTTCTGTGAATGGTTTTCTTATTTTATTTTGGAAAATTTTTATGAAGTTTGTATGAAAATGCCAGCTGGCTCATTGCTCCCTCTCCTAACGCTTTGTGGGCCCCGACCCTGTCACACACTCAGCGGTCTGTATCTTGTGGGCTATTCCCAGGTGTGCTGTGCCCACCGGAGCCGTACCTTGGCACATGCTGTTCACTTGGTCTGGAAGGTGGCTCACAGCCTTATCTATGGGGACCTGTCGGGCTCCTTGAAGAAGGGACATGAGGAACCTTCCTGGGAACACCAGGCGGTCCTCCCCTTCATGCACCCTGGCCTGGCCAAGCTGTGAACACTCAGAGCAACTGGGCCTGGGGAGTAGGGTCCACCTTGAGGCAATGGGGCAGCAGAGGCAGCGGGGAGACCGAGAATCCTTCAGAGGGGTGAGCACTCCTGGCTTTCTGTTCAGTGATAGATCCTGATATTTCTAAGGTGAGTGGCAGCAAGAGAGCACAACAGAGGCAGACAAAGAGACCTGGGAGAGGGGAGGCGCGCAGGCACGTGTTCTTATACGCCTTGGACCTATGGCATCTCTACTCTCCATATCATACCCGACAGCCAAAGGAAGAAGGGCAGGTAGAAACTGGAAAATGATAAGCTCAAGGGGGACAAGTGATCGGTGGCCTGTTTCTGAATTATTCATGTACCAGGGCCCAGGGCAGGGCTCCCACAGAGTCTGCATTAAGAAGATCTGGTGTTTGGGTCACAGCTCGCCTGTGCAGCACTTTATATAAGTCAGAAAAATGATCTGCTCTGAGCTGGCCAGTAAGGAGCTGCCATCCCTCCTCAGCATGTGAACAGAGCCTGGCTGGCTCTGGATCCCTGCCGGTGGCCCTCGGGTTGGCATCCTCCGCAGGGTGCAACCCACCCACTGTTTTTTTTTTTTTTATTGGACATTTTTAATGTACACCTTAATGTGATTCATTCCGACATGCTTTTTATTGTGGCATTTACATATATGCATTTTGATGTACATTATTCATATAGGTTTCCCCTTACCCTCTTGTATGCCTCCCCCCTCACCCTCCCCATCTAAGTCTTCTCTATCATTTACTTGGTAATATTTTTCTATATGTACTTGAGTCCCAGTTCTGTTTAAAACAGAAATTTTTCCTGTAGCGAACTTTGTTATTATCTTGTCAGAACAATTGCATGCATTTTCTAGACCATTTATTGACACCATTCTTAGCTTTTTTTCCCCCCGTTTTATTTTGATCCAACCTTTGAATAGGATGTTTCCTCCTTATAACTTTGATTCAACTCCCACATATGAGTGAGAACATGTGGTGTTTCTCTTTCTGAGCTTGGGTTCGTTCACTTAAAATAATTTTCTCTAATTCCATCCATTTTGCTGCGAATGACCTTATTTCAATTTTCTTGATTGCTGAGTAGTATTTCATCGTGTATATGTACCATAGTTTTTTTATCCATTCTTCTGTTGAAGGGCACTTTGGTTGATTCCATATCCTTGCTATTGTGAAAAGTGCAGCATTGAACATGGAGATGCAGGTGTCTCGGTGGTATGATGACCCATCTTCCTTACCCACCCACTGGTTTAAGGTAGCTGTTACTGGTGGGCTCCATTTGTGAGCTGGGGAGCAGCAATGGCCCTTCTAACTCATTCTTCCTGTCCTCTTGCTGGTAGTTTCTGCTCAAGCTCTCAAATCTCACCCCATATGACACAAGGGGCACCAGGTAAGCAAGGGCCCCTGTGGGTGTCCCACTGAGACAACCGCATTTGCTTGGAAATTTCCTCAAGTTCATTGTTGCGAGTATCTTGCCTGCAGAGGTGAAGAAAGAAGAGCAAGGGCCAGCCTTTTAGCAACTGTGAGGTCTGAGATGCCCTTGCATCTTAGGCCTGGTGTCTGTCAGGGGAGTCCTGGTGTAAGGAAATGTTCTCACCCAGGCAGATAGCAGGGTTGGGATCAATCTTAAGGAGGCTTCTGTGGCCCCAATGAGGTCCTATTGTTGTTGGATGACTCATAGAGACCCTAAGGACAGCAGAACAAATCACTACCCAGCACTATGCCATGCATACAATTTTTCATTATTTAAGCCCATTGTTGCAGCCACTATGTTTCTGCTCATTTGAGTCATGCCACATCAGCAAGTGGAGGTCCCAGGGGCTTTACTCCATTCTCATCAATAAAGTTGACTCTATTTGGAGGAGGCAACTCTCCCCTAGTCATTTCTCAAATGCCTTCCAGCCTGGGGGAAGGGGGCACTCATTTTCTGGCACTATATTTTTGACAGTGCTTCTCTGATACTAATAGGGTTTTCAATGGCTATTTCTGGAGTGGGCTGCCAGATCCTTCTTCCTAGTCTGTCTTGCTCTGGAAGCTCAGCTGAAACCTGTCCATCATGGGTGGTCCTGCTGGTATCTGAAATGCCACTGGCATAGCTTTCAGCATCACAGCAACAGGGCAAGCCCCCACAGTACAACAAGCTGACAGACACTTGGTGGGAGGAGGTCATAGGAGTCAGTAAGTCAAGGAGGAATCAGCCCCCACTTTTGAGGTAGCTTTGGGAGAGACAGACCAGTGAGGCACAGGCAGACTGGCAGGGTGTGGAGGGAGATAAAAATAGTCACAGCAATGACCATAGTACTAATGTGCATACATCACTCAGGCAGTAATGATCATATTCCAGGCACTGTTTTAAGCACTTACTCCTATTAACTCACTCACTCTTTACTACAATCCTGTGAGGTAGTGAAGTGCTTATAAATATGGCTGCTATTTTTTTTTTAAACTCCTCCCTCCCAAAGGTACAGCTTAACCTGAGAAAGAGAATGACTAAAACTTGAAGCTATACATTTCATGAAATATGTATATGTGTGTACAAAGATATGACTGATTATTAATTATCACATAAATTAAGAGAATCAGCTTTTAAGTGAGTTTCATGAAATAACACTTTCTGTCTTTGGGAGGAAAAAAAGCAGAGCTCAATTCTCTCTCTGCCTGTGGAGGGACTTACCAGGTTTCCGCCTATGAATGTTGTTGTTAGGTGCCATCGATTCAGTGTCTGACTCATAGCAACCCTATGTACAACAGGCAAAACACTATTGTCAGTGCTTCTCTGCTATTAATAGAGTTTTCAATGGCTGATTGTTTTTTGAGAGTGGGTTGTTGGGTCCTTCTACCAAGCCTATAGCACTTGGTGTTCCCAGGCGGTCTCCCATCCAAGTACTAACCAGGTCCAACCCTGCTTAGCTTCTGAGATCTGACAGGATCAGACACCATAGTGGTATGGCTGCAGGCTGCCCATAAATAGAATGTTATGGATAGAAGTGATGTCATGTGCCTTCAAAGACTAGGTCATATAAAGGTTATGACTTCTGGCTGGCTCTTTCTCTATTGTTACTTGTTTGGAGCAGAGGAAGCCATCATCTTGTAAGGACACTGAAGTGGTCCATTTGGGAGAAACTGAGGCTTCCTATCTATAGTACCAACTTGTCAGCCATGTGAGTCAGACTTTTTGGAAACAGATCCTTGGCCCTTAATCAAAC
The DNA here is from genome assembly GCA_007922755.1 of Pedetes capensis. Taxonomy (NCBI): domain Eukaryota; kingdom Metazoa; phylum Chordata; class Mammalia; order Rodentia; family Pedetidae; genus Pedetes; species Pedetes capensis. The sequence goes on along the minus strand of VMDO01010454.1, from coordinate 42,763 downwards.
CTTCAGATGACAGCAATCCTGACCAACACCTGTGGGAACCTCGTGAGAAATCTCATTGTCCAGGAGCTGGGCATGGTGGCGCACGCCTGTAATCCCAGCACTTGAGAGGCTGAAGAGGAGGATTGATGTGAATTTGAGGCCAGCCTGGGCTACACAGCAAGACCCTGTCTCAAGAAAAAGGAAAGGAAATCTCATTGTCCAGCTAAGCCACTCTAAAATACCTGACCCACAAAAACTGAGGTCATAAATACTGATTGTCGGTTTAAGCCATTGAATTTTGGGTAATTGGTAACTAATACAAATTGGCATTTTTATTATTCTCCTTTCACAGATGTGGAAACTGAGCTATAGAGAAGTAATGGAATTTGCATAAGTTCCTGGTAAGTGTTACTTGACACCAAGCTGTCTGGCACCAAGGTAATTTTCTCAAGCACCTGAGTGATCCTGTCAAGACTCAGAATCATAAAACAACTGAGTTCCACTGAGGAATTAGGGCTCAAGGACCAGAGCAGTCATTCCTGTGGCTTGACTGCTCTTGGATCCTGTCCATTTTATCACCTGGGCTCTACACACTTCCTGTCTCAACTGGGAATTACCAGGAGCCTTTCCAATGCATTTCTTTCTTGCTGGAATTGGCCAGAATTAATTGATTTCTATTGCTTGTCACCAAGAAGCCTAATCAATAGACTACCTAACACCCACCACCCTTCCTTCCACCCCCACCCTGTTTTAAACACGGGCCTGCTTTGAATGAGAGAAAACTTGCCCCAGTGCAGGAGCTTTCTCTCTTATCTTGTGACCACATGGTTCCATTTCTCTGAGGAAGCATGTAACCAAAACCCCCAAATACAAATTTTTAAACTCAGAAATGGAAGTGATTTAGGGATGGCAGATTTTTTTACTGTGGGCTCTTCTTGGCCAGGAACCACACTGGCCAGCCTAGGAAGGAAGGTAGTTCATTCAACACACACCACTTGAGCACGCACTGCACACCACCGTGCACCAGGCCCAGCCCTAGAAATGTGAAGTTGGCAGGCGAATGACACAAGCAGGCACAGACCCAGAAAAGCCTCTGCAGTCCAAGATGTGGCTTCACTGAAATCCTGCATGTCCCAAGGAGACCATTGGCCAAGGTCTTGCACAGTGTTGCATGACCTCTTGCATTAATTTTTTGGCTTCTTTATTTGTTCTGCTTCTGATTACAAAATGTAAGAAGTAACTCAGAAAAAATAAATTTATCCGTCATTCTTTCATGCAACGATAACTTTGTGGGATTTTGTTTTATAATTTCCTTGTGTTTTTGTCTGTGTATCTGGGGCTACCTACATGCATGTGAGTCTTTTATAAAATGGGGGTCATGCTGCACGCTATTTTGTAATATGCTGCTATGGTTTGAATGTGACCGTCTCAACCTCATGTGTTGGATGAACTTTTGTTCCATTTTCTCAAATTTATATGTGGATGGTTTTTGGAGGTGGAGCATTTGGGAGGTGATTAGGATTGGATGAGATCTGAAGACGGGCTCCCCCAGTGGTCTAGTGGATTCATAAGAAAGGGAAGCTAGTACTTGTTCTTTCTCACCATGTGATGCTCTCCATCATGTTTTCATGCAGATGCCAGCACCCAGAACTGTGAGCTCAATAAACCACTGTTGTTGTTGTTGTGTGCCATCAAGTCGGTATCCGACTCATAGCGACCCTCATAGGGTTTTCAATGGCTAGCTGTTTCGGGATTGCCTAGTCTTTATAAGTTACCTGATCTCAAATATTTTGTTTAACAACAAAAAATGGACAAAGGCATAGGAATTTGAAAGCTTTTTTCCTCAGCACATTATTTTTCTGTTCTATCCCTCAATGCAATGCACATAGCTGATACATTTAGTCCTTCTCTTACTGCCCAGGGCTTGGCTATAAGGTGGAACGGCATGGCTACAAACCACACAAACCCTCCAGTAGTGGCTCCCTTTCCTCTGGTCTAGAGTAAAAGGAGAAAAATATAGACTATGTAGTTTCTCCCAAAGCTAACCATAATCACATTTAATTGCAAGATTATGTCCTGACTTTTTATTAATTAATTCTTTCAGGAGAAAGGGTTTGTGGAAGTCATTAAAGAAAAAAGAAAAAGGAAGGAAAGAAAGGATGGAAGGAAGAACGGAAAGAAGGAAGGAAGGAAATCTTATGTTAAAAAAAGTTAAGCATCCTATATGGGTCATGGAGACTTATAACAGAAAAAATGATCCTGACCTTTGCAGTCCCAAAGGCCAGGGTCTCAAGCTACATCAGCCTTATATGTGAAGATAACACTAAGGACACATATGTTACACAGGAATGTCTAAACGCCTTCCCATTTCTGCTCTTCTCTCTTCTTGAGGACAGCTGTTGCAGAAGGGCTCAGGGTAGCAGAGGGAGATGGTCCAGCTTACATGGCCTGGTGGACTCACAGCCAGCCGACTCAAGTTCCTGACTGTTAACCCAGTGACCATAGAGCAGCTCTTCTCTGAGTTATAGCATTGTATGGATGCTGGGCTCCCCACAGGGTGTAGATACGCAGCTTCAGAAAGGAACCTGGTGGAACATTCTAGAATTTTACTCCAGGAGTCACAAAGCTATATCATAACTTCAGTGGTTAGAAACCCAGGCCTGGGGGGGTCTCTCCCTTCCTGCTTCTCCCTTAGCTTTTGGGGCTATGCGTGTAATTGCTGTGTCCTGCCTATGAGGTACAGACAAAGGGGGAGCCTAGTAATCAGGGAAGTGCCTGATCATGTGGGCAGCAGCCTCCTCTGTGGGATCCCTGGTTCTGTAGCTGACCAGCTGTGCTCTTCTTGGCAAGGGGTATTGCTTCCCTGTGCCTGTTTCTTCAGCTGTAAAATGGGAAGAACTCTACCTCCTTCCCCGGCTTGTATAAAGGTAATATAAGATAATGTTGGCCAGGCCTTTAGAATAGGAAGGGCTTAATCCACGTGCAACTGTGGTTTTCATTGTTGTAACATCTGACACATAGTATCTGCTTACAAATATTTTTAAATAGTTAAATAATTAGATAAATGAATGAAAAGGGAAATTTGTGTTTTGTGTGGTCTCCAGATGTCTTTCTCTGCCATCTAAGGCGTGGCCCTCAGGAGGCTGTTGTGAAAATATACAGGACTAGGACAGGGGTAGCCACCACCATACCAGTGTTCTCCCCACCCCATCCCCACTTCCCCAAGACAATGGAGATTAGAAAGTGGGGCTAGGCGGAGTGGTTCATAGGAGAAGTACATTTTGAGGAGAAGGATAATTTGTTGTAGGACATGTTCTGAGCATAGGGTCCCTCCTTTCCTGGGAAATGGAAACTCAAATGATATACGTCCCAAAAGGAGAAAACAGACATGCCCAGGGAAGGGGGCATCCAACAAGGGCCCTAACCAAAGCTGGAACCCCGCTGGGTCTGGGAAGATGCCCAGTGACTCGGCCTGGCCTCCATCCTGAGGACGCCCTCGGGGGTCCATTTCTTCTGTGTCGCGGGTGCTCACCAGCCAGGGGGTGGTGGCAGGCCCTAGGCAGGGCTTCAGGGGATACTGAAAGCTACCAGAGGCTTGGCAGCTTCGGGGCCATCAGAGCAGGGAAGGTGGCGCCACTGCAACGCAGAGAGTCCCGACCCCACGTCGTGGACCAGCTCGGGAGCTGAGTGCCCTGGACACGGTCATTCCCCTCTTGTACCCGAACTTTTTCCTCTCACAATTGAAAAACTGGAACCAAATGAGCTCAGGAAGGCCTGCCAGCCAGGGTGTGGCGAAGGGTGTAGGGAGGCCTCGGCAAGCTGCTCTACACTGCCGCCTGGTGGCGACTGGCCGCGATGGCCACTGTCCCTCAAAGCTGAGAGGTGTCCTTCCACCCAGCAATCCCTCCACTCACCCATCCATCCATCTTTCCTCCTTTCCACTCAAAAACACTGTTAGGCACCCTAAGGGTACCACAGGAAATGCAATACTGTCCTATCCTAGAGGGAAACTCACAAAACAGATTGAGAGGGGCTCACGAAGCAAATATTCCAGAGTGGTTTTGGACTGTCATGGGAAGCAGGCAGGGAAGGTGGCTGATTCAGCTGGAGGACTCAGAGCAGGAGGCACAGAGGAGCTGGTCACGCAGAGATGAACTGGGAAATGGCCTCTGGGATGGGGCAGGTGTAAACACAGGCATCATTAAACAGGCAGAATTTCACGGGCATGAAAAGCACAGAAAGGGCAACTGCAGATGTGGGAAAGCCAAGGAAGAGGAACATCATCCCCAACACCCCATATCTTTGCCTCCTCTGTGCCAGGCCTGTGGGGCTCATTATAGGCATGGCCACCTGGGAGTGTGGGGCAGGGACTGCTCATGGGCATTGCCCTTATCCTGCTTAATGAGCTTTTGGCATCGTGGAGCCCACTGGTGACAGTTTTCAAACTCTCCCACCCAAACTGGATTTCCTCTGGGATAAGACCAAACCCAATGCTTTTCAAAAAATTACTCTGTCTTTGTGTTTTAGGTTTGACAGAGGAATTCATCTTTGAGGCCATTTTAATAGGGTTTCAAAACCCAGGATGTTCCTAAGCCTTTAGTAGACTCTCAGAAAAACCAGAAGGGTGAGTCCTAAGGAGAGAAGAGATGGCAAATCAGAACCAAACTGCTCTGTCTGTCCCACTGGGGGAAATGCCCTCCTCAGGGGCCTGGTCCATCTCTGCAGGACGCAGCAGCTCTTCACTGAAGAGGTGGAGGAAGAACAGGGCCTGGGTCCATATCTTGGGCACAGTGCCAACCTGGACGAGGAAAGCCACAAGAAGAGTGATCAAGTAGGTGGCTCTTTGGTAGATGTCAGGACGCAGGACAAGTGACAGACAAATGAGGAGACTGGGCTCCCTGCTCCTGGTGGCAGCTTGAGTGATGGTTCTTTGGATTTGAAAGGATGAAAGCACCTTGGGAAGGGGACCTGAGACATGGATCTTGTGCCTATGTCACACACACACACATACACACACACACACGCATACACATAATATAGACAACTGGCTGTGCAAATGGATATTGATGGGTCTCCCCAAGAGGCCAACACCGGCTTCCCCAGTCCCTTGCTAGAAGGCCTGTGCCTGAGTGCAGCCAGTCAGACCCACTGTGACAGACTCTGGCTTCCTAGGGGGGAATGAGAAAGCTAGAGGGGTACCAAATCCATTTGGGGACAAAGGTGTGGGGCACTGTGATGGAGCTTCTGGAATCCAGAGCCCAGCACAAACAGCCAACCGCGCAAGCAGGGCATGGCATCTATTCCCTGGAGCAGCCCCGGCACACAGACATTGTTCCCAGCTGGGACCTTTCCAGGGCCAATTCTCTGGCCCTCCTATTGGAAAGCCTGTGAATTACATGATGCCAGTTTCTGTTTAATCCACTCAGAACGTGTTCTTGGGGGTGCGTGAGCACGGGTCGGGAGTGCATTTCGTCACAGCTCCCTCAGCCTCAGAGCCCTCCAGCCTGGCTTTGGCAGACTCTCGCCTCCCAGCAGCCCCCAGCCCTGGGGAGCGTGTCCAGAGTGTGGGTGCCACATCCTCTCTTCCCCAGCTGAGGCAAGGACACAATTCGGAGGCTCAGGTAACTTTTCCCTAGTTTACTTTCCCTCTTCTCAAACTGCATTGCAAAATCAGCCATTTCTGTCCTGCCAACCATGCCACCTCCCTCCTCTCCACCTCTCTCGCAATTCCTGCTATGTCTAACAACTGCTAAAGTGATTCATTTTCCCGTAGGCCCAGCATCACCTGGCATTTAAAAGGGGCCTGAGAGGGTGAGTATACGTGCGTGTACACATGGTGACTCCCCTGCTGCATGCCCTGGAATCTCAACTCCCTGATGAACTCACTAACACTGTACACCATAAGAATCTATTCCCTATATTTTTATACAGGAGAGAATTTTTTTTTTCTTTTCCCTGGAAGGAGAAAAAACAAAATTTTCTGAATTCTGTTTTTCCTAACTCCTTAGAAATAATAGGTAGCATTTACTGACCACTCATTATATGACAAGCACTTGCACTGACTCATACAAGACTCACAGTCTTGTATAGAAAATGAGTGATATTATTATTATTATTATTATTATTATTATTATTATTATTACAGTGAGAAATCTGAGGCTGCAGAGTATAATTGGCAAGAGTCTTTTGTTTACAGCTAAGAGGAATTCAACTCAAATTTAAAACATACAGAAAAAGTAGAAGGGAAAGAAGGAGAAAAGGGAGGAGAAGGTGGAGAGGAAAGAAAGGGAAAAAAGAAACACACTGGTCCTACAAGCAAAAAGTCCAGGGGCAGATCTGCCTTAGACACACCTGATTCCAGGTATCAAAACAGCTGGGCTGGGCATCTGACTTTGCCTCCTGACCCTTTCCTCTTAATTGGCTTTGTGTCAGGCAGCCTGTCCTTCCCCTGTGGCTCTTGCCTACTTCCTGCCAACTCGGCAAACTCTTTTCCAATACCATTGGCAGGAGTCCCAGGGCGGGCTCTTGCTGGCAGGGCTGGACACCAACACACATCTGGAATCTGGATTGAAATTGAGAAGGGCAGGTTCCCAGTACAGAGACCAGAAGATGGGGCAAAGGATTCTGGGTGGGCTAAAGCAACAGGGCAGTGGGCAGCACCAGGAGATGAAGTGGCACGGAAAGGAGATCGGGCTCTCGCCCTGGTTTTGTCACAAGTTAGCTGGGCTGACCTTACAGACTTTACCACTTAGACTTTTAGTTTTCTCCCTTGCAGAATAGAGATTATATCTGTCCAGTTGCTTTCATCGAGTTATTGTGGAAATGAAATTAGACTTTAAGCATTTTTAAGAGTCACTTGTAAAGTACTATATTATTCCTATGTACACCTTCTATTTTGTTTGTTAATATCAGCCTAAAATTTGTATTTTCCTAAGTCCCTTTCTTATTTTCCTTTTTAAAAAGTGTCAAAAGAAGCTGGATGCTGTGGTGCATGCCTGTAATCCCAGCAGCTGGGGAGGCGGAGGCAGGAGGATCACAAGTTCGAGACCAGAGGCAGTCTGTGTAACTTAGCAAGACCCTGTCTCAAAAAGTATAAAAATGGGCTTGAGGGTGCAGCTCAGTGGTCCAGCACTTGCAGAGCATGCAAGCGCAAGGCCCTGGGTTCAACCCCTAGTACCGCAAACAAACAAAAAGTGTCAAAATTAATGCCTGCTATAGCCAATTTGAAAACATAAAGGAGAAAAAGGAAAAAAAGTGAAATAAAAGAAAACCCACTTAGAATCCCACCATTCTGAGATAAATATTATTAACATTTTGATATTCTTTATTTCTTGCCTTCTCTTCTGTATTGATGGCCATGTGTATGTGTGTTTTAATAAAAATAGGATGATGTCATACTCATTCAAAACCTGCTTTTTCCCAATAAATAGTGTGCCACTACATATTTTTCTATAACATCTATTTAACAGAATAGTTTTCCCTCATGTTACAAATTCCTCCTAGTAGACATTTAATTATTTATGTTTTTCCCTATTTGCATTTCCCAAATAGCAATATGTCCAAATATTTTTCCTTAGAACATTTTCTAGATATGGATTTCCTAGTCAAAGATATTGCCAAACACCAAGACTTTTGGTATCTATTGCACATCTGAAAAATTTGCACCAAATCATAGTCTTATGAGTGGCACCTGCATGTCCAAACCTTAGCATTTATTTGTTGTTTTGTTGTTCTGTGCCCTCAAGTCAAGTCCAACTCATAGCGACCCTATGTACAACAGAGCAAAACATTACCTCGAACTGTGCCATGCACACAATCTTTTTATGTTTGAGCCCATTGTTGGAGCCAGTATGTTTCTTCTCATTTTGAATTGTACCATGTCAGAAAATGGAGGTCCCATTCCCATCATTAAAGTTGACTCAACTTTGAGGCAGCCACTCTTCCCCAGTTATTTCTTGAATGCCTTCCAGCCTGGGGGACTCATTTTCTGGCACTATATTTGACAGTGCTTCTCTGCTACTCATAGGATTTTCAATGATTAATTGCTTTGGGAGTGGGCTGCCAGGTCCTTCTCCCCAGTCTGCCTTAGTCTGGAAGCTCAGCTGAAACCTGTTTACCATGGGTGGCCCTGCTCGTATCTGAAAACCGGTGGCACAGTTTTCAGCATCCCAGCAATATGCAAGCCCTCACAGCATGACAAGCTGACAGACATGTGGGGCAGTATCTATTTAGGTAGCTATAATTATGTGTTTAAACTCTTACCATTGTGATACCCTTTTTGTTATCAAAGTTAGATCCATTGTTGCTTCCCCTTGATTACATTGTGCTGATGGAGCATCTGTCTCCTTCCTACTTCTTTTAAGTGCCAAAGAGTTGTGAGCCTTGGCAGTTTGGACAATTCTATAAAGTTTGCATGGTGTGGAGTGAGAAACCAAAGTACACATCCCATGCCCATATGTAGAAGCTGTGTGACTTTAGGTAAGTCACTTAATTTCACTGAGATATAGCACCTATATCTATAAAGTAGAGATCTAGTCCTGTCCCTGGCCAGCAAACCTCATAGGCTACAAAAGATCAAATAAAAAGTGTATGCAGAAGTTCTTTTTAAGAGTAAAGTCCTGAGTGCATATGCGGGGTGCTGTACATTTTACTTAACCAGCTTTGCCCAGAGTGGTAGTCAATCCCCAGGATAGTCCCGAACAAAGGCTGCATCCTAGGAGTCATCTCCTTCTGGAGTCCCCTCCTCTGGAATATAAGCTACTCCTGTGTCCCACTTCCACATAGCAGAGTGCAGTGGAAGTGGCACTGTGTGACTTCCAAAGCAAGAGCATAAGACTATGTGGCTTAAACTTAGTGAGAGACCCCAAAAGGGATGCGCTCAGCGGAGTCCTGGTGGTCCACAAAAGATCGTAGTGACTTTGTGTTTTAAATCAATAGACTTTGGGGTATGTTGTTACACAGAATGGATAAACAAGACACTTGACAAATTTGTTTCTTGTACCCTGAATTTGGGAGCCAGTCTAAAGCTTAATGGTTAAAAGTTATTGCCTTTGGAGCCAGACAGGCAGCCTGGTTTGTTTTTTTTTTTCCCCTACCACTCTTTAGCAGCTAAATGATCTTGGGTGAATTATTAAATTCTCTGACTCTTACTGTTGTTAGGTATCATCAAGTTGCCTCTGACTCATAGTGACCCTCATAGGGTCTTCAATGGCTTATTGTTTCAGGATTGCCTCGGGAGTGGATTGCCGTGTACTTCTCCCATTTTTGTGGTGCTGGGAATTGAACTCGGGACCTCAGAGACTGCAGAGAAGCTCTCTACCAACTGAGCTAAATCCCAGCCTGACTGTCACTGTACTCATCAGTAAAATGGGCATGAAAGCAGTACCTACCGCCTGGCACTGTGGAGAGGATCAGATGAGATAATATGCATAGGGTCATCAGCACAGTATCTGGCAGAGCTGCTCCTCCATATGAAGATGATACCCTGGCTGATAGGGCATCTCATTTATCTGACTTGCTTAATTAAATTCCTTGAAGAGTATATATCAAGTTACTACCATATGCTTTTTACCCCTTGCCTCAGTCACCATCACTATGATGCCTCTACTGGGCACATGTTGTTATTGTTAGGTGCCCTCAAGTGAGGTCCGAGTCATAGCGACCTTCATAGGGTTTTCAATGGCTGATTGTTTTTGAGGATTGCTTCAGGAGTGGATTGCCAAGTCCTTCTCCTTTTTTTTTTTTTTTTTTTTTTTTTTTTTTTTTTTTTTTTTTTTTTTTTTTTTTGGTGCAGTGCTGGGGCTCAAACCCAGGTCCTCAGAAAGTTCAGAGCAGCATGCTACCAACTGAGCTAAACCCAGCCCACTGGGCACATAGGGATTCTTAACTCTTTCAATATTGGAAAATGTTTTGCTTAAATCCCAAAGCCAACCATTTTCAGGTACTTTAAGTGGGTTTCCAAAAGTCAGTTTCCTTAAAGAAATGTTTTACCTGGGTTGATGTCATTGATCAAATATTTGCTTTGTTTATGGCCACGTTCCTGAGCTCTGTTTTATAGTCTCTTTTATACAGTGTTTACTGGTTGAATCATACTTCTTCCTCAATGGTTTTCCTGGAAATTCTGAAGTCAGAAATTCAGGCATTTCTTAGCCACAATGGTTAAAATGGTTGTTTTTAAAAGATCCTTGTTCACACCTTCTAAAAATGTCTGTTGAGCACCTGTCACATGCCAGGTCCTAGCCATGGGACAAGGGAGGGGAGCACAGCCCCCGACTGTGAGAAGCTTACAGTCTGGTGGGGTGGGGTGGGTGGGAAGAGAGTGGCAGGCAAGTGAAAGATGACCATAATACTGAGAGAAAAGGGCTATGAAGAGACAGGCACAAGACCGGGAAGCCTACTGGAGGTGGCCCTGCCCTGCCACATCTCTAATCAGGCTTCCTGGTCTGATGAGGGCACAGGTAGAAATGAGACGGGGTAGATTCCCACCCAACGGCCATTCCCAGGACACTTCCTCCCTGACATCTTGGGGTGGCCCATGGTAAAATGGTTTGTCACACCACTTGCTTCCCTGGACAGGTTGCAATTGGTGGGGTCATGGGACTAAGTTCTGACCCATGGGAATGGAAGCAGAAATGTGGCCCTTTCAGTCTGGAAGTTGAGATCTCCCTTCCCTCGCTGCAGTGATCTTGAAGGCCACATGCACCAGAGGGTATAACCACAAGATGAAGGAGGGCCACCAGCCCACAAAGATTGTGAAACAATCAAGAAATAGACTCCTACTGTGTTAAGCCATGGGGATTTCAGGCTTGACTTGTTACCAGGGCCTCCACTGGTCCATCTTAATACACTGTGTGTCCAGTTCTAGTGTGAGGTATAAAAGACAAGTAATGTGGAGTTTCTATAAAGATCTTCCTACTAGGACTGAATGGAATTTCTGCTAAAAAGAGAGAAGCATTAAGGAGTGCTCAGTTATTCCCCTTCCTAGCTCTCCTCCTTTTGGTTTTGAAGGAGAATCTCATTAGACTGAGGTGTTTGCAAGTGCAGCAGCCCTGATGGGAGTGTGAGGAGGGGACCGGTAACACTACAGGGAAGAGAACCTAGAATCCTAATATTGTGAAGTAGCTGATCTATAAGCTAGGATTGTCTGATTCTATACTTCTTTTTAAAAAATTACAAATGTCCCAATGGCATGCGTCTCTTCTATTATTTACATTTGAGCGCATCTGCGCTGATACTAATTGCAAGTGAGTGGGGAATGTGGTCATGATGTTGTTGTTGTTGTTAGATGCCGTCGAGTCGGTATCCGACTTATAGCGACCCTCATAGGGTTTTCAACAGCTGACTGTTTTGGGATTGCCTTGGGAGTGGATTGCCACGTCCTTCTCCCATTTTTGTGGTCCTGGGAATTGAACTCAGGACCTCAGAGACTGCAACACAGTGCTCTACCCACTGAGCTAAATCCCAGCCCCGTGGTCATGATATAATAGAAAAATGAATGGACATTCTTGGGGGCAGGTTCATGTTCTCTCCACCCTATCTACTCCATAGTCACTGCTGAAAAATAAAAGTAATCCTGGGCAGCATATCCCATCTGCAGTGTGGCTTTCAGAGGCTAGAAGTGTGGTAGAATAATGTACGATTAAACACTCCGTCTCTAGAGGCAGACACACTGGGGCTCACAGATTGACTTTGCCACTCTGCTTTGTTACTTTGAATAAGGCATTTGAGCCGTCCAAACTGACGTTCTCATCTGTATAATGGAACAGTTATAGAAAGAAACTCCCTATAGCATTGTTGTTGTTGTTGTTAAGTGCCGTGGAGTTGATATCCGACTCATAGCGACCCTCATAGGGTTTTCAATGGCTGACTGTTTCAGGACTGCCTTGGGAATGGATTGCCAGGTCCTTCTCCCATTTTTGCAGTGCTGGGAATTGAACTTGGGACCTCAGAGACTGCAGCGCAGTGCTCTACCAACAGAGCTAAATCCCAGCCCTGCCCCTCATAGCATTAGTGTGTGAAAAAAAAAATGACATGACCTGTATAAAGTATTTAATATATCACCTGGTACATTAAAAACACCTGCAGCTGTAGCCCTGTGGCATCCGATCCCGTCAGATCTCGGAAGCTAAACAGGGTCGGGCCTGGTTAGTACCTGGATGGAAGACCACCTGGAAACACCAGAAGCTGTAGGCTTGGGAGAAGGACCTGGAAACCCCCTCCCAAAAATCAATCTGCCATTGAAAAGCAGTGACAATAGTGTTTCCCCTGTTGTACAGAGGGTCGCTATGAGTCAGATACCGACTCGACCGCACCTAATCACAACAACAACATTAAAAACACTTAATACAGCCGGGTGTGGTGGCGCATGCCTGTAACCCCAGCAACTTGGGAGGCAGAGGCAGGAGGATCTCAAGTTCGAGACTAGATGCAGTCTGTGTAATTTATCGAGACCCTGTCTCAAAATGTAAAAAAAAAAAAAAATGGGCTGGGGGGTGCGGCTCAGTGGTCCAGCACTTGCAAAGCATGCAGGTGTAAGATCCTGGGTTCAACCCCCAGTACCGCAAAACAAAACAAAATAAAACAAAACAAAACACATTTAATACACAGGATTCCCTGAAGAAAATTGGACTTTGATATTCACACCATCCTAGAATGATAGCTGGGGAAGTCATTACCATTCGTATTTTGTTTTTGAGGAAACTGAAACTCAGAGAGGTTAACTGACTGGTTCAGTGTCAGAACTGGAATTTCAGCAGAGTGGTGGTGGTGGTTGTTGTTAGGTACTATCTAGTGGGGTCCAACTCATAATGACCCTATATAAAATAGAATGAAATACTACCCAGCACTGTGCCATGCATGCATTCTTTTTGTGTTTGAGCTCATTGTTGCAGTCACTGTGTTCCTTCTTATTTTGAGTCATGCCTCATCAGCAAATGGCGGTCCCAGGGGCTTTATTCCATTCTCATCATTAAGGTTGACTCTCCTTTGAGGAAGCAACAATTCCCCAGTTGTCTTTTGAATGCTTTCCAGCCTGGGGGGCTCATTTTCAGGCACTATATTTGACAGTGCTTCTCTGCTCTTCATAGAGTTTTCAATGGCTAATTGTTTCAGGAGTGAGGTGCCAGGTCCTTCTCCCTAGTCTGTCAACCTGGTTCTCATATCCAAGTTCTTTCTACAGTAATATGTTTCCCTGATGTTACCAAAGACATAAAACAAAAGCAGCTTTAGAAATTGAAGTGCTTTCCTTTTGATCTGCAATGAACAGAATCATTTCCATAAAGTTCATCTCTTTAAGAGAATAAATTATTACCATGTATACAACACATGATTAATTTAAGAGATTTAAATTCAATTAACAGATTGTTAAATTTATACCACCTGCAGCTGTAGCCCTGTGGCATCCGATCCCATCAGATCTCGGAAGCTAAGCAGGGTTGGGCCTGGTTAGTACCTGGATGGGAGACCACCTGGGAAAACCAGAAGCTGTAGGCTTGGGAGAAGGACCTGGTAACCCCCTCCCAAAAATCAATCTGCCATTGAAAACCCTATGAACAGCAGAGAAGCAGTGACAATAGTGTTTCCCCTGTTGTACAGAAGGTCGCTATGAGTCGGATACCGACTCAACGGCACCTAACAACAACAACAACAACAAAATTTATACCAATACGAGGATACTCTGGAAGGTTTCTTCATTAATTGTCTGTTATCTCCTCCCTTGACCACTTATCCCCACCTTATCAAAATCACATAGAATTCACACCTTCATCCTCCATGCAAGGTAACACATGTGTCACTCTGTATGGTTTATGAATCAAACAGCGAAGTGTTCTCTTTTTCCTAAGAATTTTTTTCTCCATCAAAACCTTTATTTATTATCTCCTCTGACAGCTCAACATTCAAAAGTTTGCTCTCTGTCTCTGAGGCTATGGTGGCTCCCAACATCAGATCACTAGGGTATGGGTAAACACTCTTTATTGTGCCAGAATCTGGGTCAAGGCTACAATCCTTCCCCTCCACCCTCAGACTTTGTCATCAGAAAGTAACCAATATAACACAGGCTGTGTTTTCTTTAAGCTTTGCGCAAATATTCACTTGCAATTTATACCCAGGAACAAACACTATTAGTACTTGAACAATATGGGGTTCTTTAATCCTAAGAAAACAAATTCATCATTGCCTTGTTTGGAAATCTGCCCTCTCTCCACCTTGAGGTGCTTTCTGATGAAGCCCTTGCCTCACTGTGCTGTCTTGGATCTGCCCAGATGTCCACCTGGCCTTGGCTCTGCTGAAGGCAGGTTCTGTCCTCTTCATCTCTAGAGCCGCACAGCACCTTGTCTGCTCCTGTCCGACTCATGGCAACCCTATGTACAACAGACAAAACACTATTGTCAGTGCTTCTCTGCTCTTCATAAGGTTTTCAATGGCTGATTGCCTTTTGGGAGTGGGTTGCTGGGTCCTTCTCCCAAACCTATAGTACCTGGTATTCTCAGGTGGTCTCCCATCCAAGTACTAACAAGGCCCAACCCTGCTTAGCTTTTGAGATCTGACGGGATCAGAAGCCATGGTGGTATGGCTTCAGGCTTGTCTGATATAGCTGGGTTAAACCTTTGCTGGATCAAGTGATGAGATCAGCACTTGGTATAGTCTCTGAAATGGGTGAGATTTCTTCAGGAGATGCCAGCTTTTCACCACTAAAACAAATAGCTGAGATGATCAACTTATAAAGACAGAAGGCTTATTTTGACTCAGTTTCAAAGATTTTAGTCCATGATCACTTGGCCCCATTGCTTTGGGGCCTGTGGTGAGGCAACACATCATGGCGGGGACCACATGGAAAAACTAGAGAAAGACCAGGATCTCATGACCCCTTCCAAGGCCTCCCATGAGGCTCCACCTTTTTAAAGGCTCCACACCTCCCAAGAGTGCCACACTGTGGAACAAGACTCTAGTGCATAGGCCTTTACAGGACATTCCAGATCCAAACCATAGCAGGGAATTTTTCATAATACCTATTAAAATGTTTTAGTAAGAGATGTGCTGGACTCGGGGTTAAATCAATAGTGACCCTGGTGGGCATGTTAAGTAAAAGCCATTGTCACGTGTTAATGCACTCTTTTGGGCACATGCTATTCCTTTTCTCGTTGCTTGGGTTAGGTAACATGGTGAATTTTACTCTCTGGGGGCTCCCACTCCTTCTGGACCCTGGGATGCTCCCTAGGGCTCCTTCCTCTCTGTGTACCCTGTGCAAACTCGTTGTGTGGTCCTGACTTCTCACCCTTGTTTGGGTGTTACCACCAGCTTGGCAGACAGAAGATTCCCCTTGGATCCCAACCTGATATTTCCCACACAACCATGCAAAGCCAAAATATTAAGACTCAGAAGCAGAGAGCATAGCACAGAGGATCAAGATGGAAAAAAAAAGAATCAGGCCAGCAAGCCACTAGATTTGCCTCAGGAAACCAAAGCTGTGGGGATCTGAGAAAAAGGAATTTTGCTGGAATCATGGGACACAAGCCAAGATGGGAGGAGCTCTAATAGCCACTGCCTTCAAGAGCCTGGGCTCCCTCCCTCTCCTGCAAACCCCCCATGTAACCCCGGGGTAAGTCACCCCTCTTCTAGGACAGCCTTGTATCCTTTAAGTCAGGGCTGGATTAGACCAGAGGTTATTGATCTTCATTAATGCCCCAGAACACCCTAGAGAGCTTGCTAAAGATGTATTCCTGCAGACATTCTGATGTAGGAGATGTGGAAGAGGCTAAGGAATCGTTTCCAAGAAGCTCCAAGGGTCAGGAGATTTCCTGGACCCAGGATGCTGGAGTTGATGGTCTTCCAGCCCTGACTTTCCCTCTCTTGTTGGCTTGGGCAAGCCGAAGGTTATCAGGAAATGCTGGCAGCCAGCCCGCTCTCTGAGAACTGTGGCCTTTAAAGTAACCAGATGGCAGGTGAAGGAAAGGGTCAAGGAGGGCCTTGTTCACTGTGTCACTCAGACAGCACCTGTTCAATTGAACCGGATGTGGGGAAACCTCAGTACTAAGACGGTAGGTAGGGACCCAGAACCTTCCCTGGTTTCCTCCCTAGCTCAAGCTGAGTGAGTCACTTTTCTTTGGCCTGGTTCAGATGATCCAAACAAAGGTCATAAGCTGAAAATATATTTTGGCCCACATTGTTAATATTTTATTAGTTTCTGACATTTAAAAATTGGGAGATTTCATGTTTAAAAATTCCAGATTTCTCTTAGAAAATCTGAACATCAAGCTCCTCTGTACTGTCTTCGGCCATGGGCTAAAGCTAAGCAGTGTTTCTAGCTCCACAGGCTGTGGCTGGCCTGCATGACTCATTCACATTACCTACTCCCCCTGGAGAGAGGGCTTTTGAGGTGATTCCCCTCACTCTAAAGTGTACTTGGGATAAGCCAGAATAGCAGAGAACCAGACATGGTCTGCCCTGCACAATTATGGAATTGCCTCTCAGCCTGAGGTTTTTCCAAGTATCTGGAGACTTTCAGGAATCAGTGGCCTGGAACTCACTGCTGTGTTTATAGCAAATTTGTTGTTGATGGTATTGGCTATGAGATTACATAGTTTCTCACTGTGGAAGCACACTGGAGAAATAAATTTCTTTAGTCTCTAGAAAGTGTTGTTTGTTTTTATTCAACAAAGGTAAATATTATCTATGTTGTGACCCAGAAATTTTATGTCTAAGTATTTTCCTAATAGAAATGAAAATATAGACCCACAAAAATACTTGTATAAGGGGCTGGTGGCTGGGGTAGATTTCAGTGACAAGGTGCATGTGCAAGATCCTGGGTTTGATCTCCAGCACCACCAAAAAAGCAAACAAATAAAATCTTATGTAAGATACAATACAAATTACCATCAACAGAAGCATGGGAAACCAAAGTTATGGTGTGTTTATACAATGGAATATTATTCAGCTATTAAAAATCATATTCTTTACATATGAAACATGAAAGTATCAAAGCATTGATGAGTCTAAAGAAGCAAGACATAAATATATAATTCCATTTACATGAGCTTCAAGAATATGCAAAACTAATCTTTGGCAATAGGCATTAAATTCCCTCTGAGAAGGATTCTGGACTAGAAAAGTGATCAAAGAAACTTTCAGGGGTGGTGATATAGTCTAACTTTATTTGGGTGATGATTACAAAGATGTATATTTGTCAAAACTCATTGATTTGTAATTTTACTGTGTGTAGAATATTTTTCTTTTTAGATAGAGTCTCACTACATAGCCCAGGCTGGCCTCAAACCCTTGATCCTCCTGCCTCAGCCTTCCCAGAGTTCTGGGATTACAGGTGTGTGCTCAAAAATAAAGAATAAAAAAAGGGGCTTTGAGTGTGGCTCAGTGGTGGAAGGCTTGCCTAGGATTCATGAGGCCCTGGGGTCAACCCCTAGGATTGTACCCACACAAAAGCAACAGAGAATCCTGGCCCAGCAGCCCCAACATGTGTTGGTAGGGAATAGAACAGTAATGAAAAAGAGGACAGACATTCCTCAGTTGAGATACACAGAGCTGACTTTATATCCTTTACCATTCATTAGTGGTGAGTTTGCGTTGATTCTCTTATGTAAGCCTCAGTCTTCCCATCTGAAAACTAGTGCCGGTACCAGCACTTCAGAGTTGCAATGAGGAGCACATGAGTATTACACATCTAGCACAGCTTCTGGTGTAGTTTATAGTCCCCTAGAACCCAACATGTCCTAAGAGTAGGTAGTTATCTGTCATGAAAAAAGACAGTGAAACAAAGAGAAATCTATTATTATGAGGACCTTGATGGTCTGCAAGTTTTAGGTACACTTTAGTGATTCTTGCTTCAGTCACATGATCCAGGAAGAATCCTTCCTACTTTAAATTTTGTGCCAATTAAAAATGTACAAAAGTCCCTGTCCACAGGAGAAATGCCTAGTGTTCTTGACATTTTTGCAAGGTACATTTCTAGACACTGGTGCCCAGATGTTAGTGGTAGAAGACGGTAGTGAAAGCACCTTGCTCCAGCCCACCAGTGAATCCTAGAAAGTGAGGATCTCAAAACAAACTCCAGCTCCTGGCATATCTCCAGGAACCAGATCCAGGGAGAGTCATGCTAGAGCTTCTGCTATGGTTATGTCCCAGCCAGGTGTCAGGTGAGACCACATCCCTTGATCCATGTAGTCAGGACCCAAAGGCCTGGGCTCTGCTCTGACTGCACTATCCGCTGAATGACCAAGCCATTTTCCACACATCTGGCTTGCCTAAGAGTTGTAAGGAGAGCAACTTCCTTATGGCAGGTATTTATAATTAAATACTATGGTCTTTGCTATGCTGTGGATCAGAACAGGAACTATCTGGCTAAAAAAGATTTCTGTGTCTTTTGTCCACATATGGTTGACAATATTGTGAGCTTGAGGTTTTTAACCATAAAGACAAAATTTTACTTTCATAAACATTTATTTCTATGGTCAAAAATTCCTAACTATATGACTTCCCATTTTTATTGTCTTGCCTTTGCAACAAATAGCTCAGAATCATACTTATTTATCAAGAGTTGGCATCTACTCATCAGAGATGCCTGAAAGCATCTACCCCTTCTACCTTCATCACAGAGTGGCTAGTTCTGGTGTCTCTATAATTGTGACCATATCATCCTGCAGCACATGTGAATCTGGAACCCCCAATACTCCTTTTGGGATAGAAATCTTAGAATATCTATGTATACATGTAAACACCAGTCACAGTAAAACTTGTTAAATAATTTTATTTTTTTCCCTTTGTATTGCTAACAGTAGCCCAGTGTTAAGCATGTTAGAAAACCTGAAGAAATAAAAAATTTTTTGGTTTACACAAAGCACATATAAAAATATCTGTTCAGAGAAACAAATATCTGATAATTACATTGCCCAGCTTTAAGAGTGTCAAAAAATAAGGATAAAATATAAACTACCTGAAAGTTAAATGAGATGGCTACAGTTTTGTTAAAATTCATTTTAACAATTTTAGCTAACCAACCTGTGCTAATACAATTCAAGTTAAAATTATAGCCAGATAATATGAGAAAAAACACTGTGTGTGGCTACCTAATAATCTTCCTTAGAATCTGCTTTGTGCTAAGAACACAGCCGAGTTTACAATTCCAGCAGTAAGCAGCAATAAAGGTGCTGAAAATTCCCAACTTTTCTAGTAACCGCTCTCTAATAGCAAGGAAAAAGTGAAAACAATACTATCATCTTTCAATAATGGATATCAAAATTGGAATTGTCAGTATACTAAGCATTTAGATAAAAAATGTCAACACAGTAAGATACTTGGCTAATTATCTTTGATTTTTTAAAACCTACAACATGAAATATATGCTTGCTGATACAGTAGATTTAACCCACAAGCAATAACCTGAACTATCTTCCCTTCATCAAGTATTTTAACAATGCAAAATGTAGTGGTCTCAGCACACACTGCTCACCACATTCTGTCATTGCAGTCTGATGATGAACCAGCTCAGAGATGTACTGCTGCCAAGGAAAATGCACAGCAGTTGAAAACATACAATGATTCCCTCGTATGTAAGAGGTGGAATGTGTATTTCAAAATGTCCATAAGCAATCAGAAGATACAGTATTGAATCATTTGGCACAAAACCCAGGAATCATTATTTTGCTACTTTGAACAATATTCAACATGAACGAGCAGGTCTCGATGTTCAGTGGCTGGGTACTGTGCATTGCACTTGGGACATTCCACCAGGCTTTCGTTTAGGGCAGCAGTGGGACTTTTTGGTGAGGCTTCTTTTACTCTGCTTTCAGTCTCTCCTTGGAAAGGGATGGATGGCTCTGCGAAGGCAAATTCATGGAGCTGCTTCTGAAAAATAAATTTCAAACAAACACCATTTGTACATAAGGCCCATTGTTTGGCAATTTTAACTTCTCCATAGATCCTCTAGCAGCTTCAGCTCTGCAGATGGATTTTCTTTTGAATCTCTGTTCATCAGCATTTGGTGATAACATACGAGGGCATTATAAATGACCCAGATAATTATTATAACTGCTCAAATTGTTCAGGAAATTACTGGAGTTGTGTGTTCATATAGATAGATACGTTTTATTAAGAAACATGGAGTCAAATGCCTGTATGGGAGCCTCACTATATTTGCTATTTTTTTCTCTCTCATTAGTGTTTTTAAGTTTTCTTTCTATTTTTTTTTTTTCCCCTGTAGTACTGGGAATTGAACCCAGGGCTTCATGAATGCTAGCTGCACTCTACCACTAAGCTGCACCCCCAACTCCTTTTTTCTTTTTAGACGGAGTCTTGCTAACACACACAGGCTGCCTCTAGCTCTAATTCACGATCCTCCTGCTTCAGCCTCCTGAGTTGCTGGGATTACAGGCATGCACCATAGTATCCAACTGTTAATTTTTTTATTAGCATCTACTAGTTGTACAAAATAATGGGTTTCATCATGAGATTTTCATATATGTATAAATTTGCTAGTTTGGTAAAACAGGGGCAATTTCAGCAATATAAAACTACATGGAGGGCTGGAGATGTAACTCAGTGGTAAAGTCCTTGCCTAGCATGTGCAAGACTCTGGTTTTGATACCTAGCACCACAAAAACAAAAACAAGATAAAACAGAAAACAAACAAAATCCTACTTAGAATTGAGAGCAGCAAAGAATTTTAGTAGATCAAACACATTATATGTAGAAATGACTAAGACTTTGTATAATTCCTTTGAGAGTCTCCTTTTTCATATTTTTTTCTGAAGAATTTAGTCAAGAAAACTAAAAAATAAGTATTTTAGAGCCCACTATGAATACTGTGGACATTAGGAACATAAAGAAAAGCACAGGAAAATTACAAATTCTTTCGCATGCCTTCTAGTTCCCTAAACTTTGAAAAGCAGTCATTAGCAGAAATGATTCTAACCTTTCACTTCAAATATTATAAATGGTCAAGATCAATGACATACTAAAGAACACAGCCAGATATATATTTTCTTTCTTTTATTCATATAGAAGTTATAAACTAATTTTAACATTTGGTTTTTTTCTACCTTGAAATATAAGGAGTTATATAACAATATTTGAAACACTGCATCACTTCCAAATATTCTGCAGTACTAGGATGACATATTTCTTATGTACTAATGGGACATACAAACATGCAGATCCCAACAGGCTTGGTCGACAATGAAAATAAGTGAAAAATCATTTCCTCATACAATCTTATTTAAAAGGTTTATATTTTTAAAGATTATATTTTCAAGTAACCCCCGACATATACTTAACTCATAATATACCTAAAAAGTATATTAATAATAATAATCCATGATCCCTAAAAATAGCATACCCCCCCTTTCTTTTTTATTACTTAGGTAAATAGCCCAGAGACTTGCACATACTAGGTAAGCGCTCTACCACTGAGCTGCTAACCTAGACTTTTTTTTATTTTGAGACAGGATCTCACTAAGTTGCACAGAATGCCCCTGACTTCCAACTCATGATCCTCCTGCCTCAACCTCCTGAGTTGCAGAGATTCCAGGTGTGCACCACCTCGACCAGCTCTCTCTTTTTTAATAGAAAAACAAAATTTCAGTTCAGAATTCTATGATGCCCTCTCTTCTACCTTCTTTCCCCTAAGCCAGGTGCTGTTCAGTGCTTCTAGAATCATAATCCCTGGGGTGGATGGGAGAATGACCCTGGACATCAGTAAGGTAATTATTATCAAGGGGGTACATAATGGCCCTCTTTCCAAGCTCTGAATTAATGCTTTAAGGGTAGTTGCTTTAAACATTGCAGAGGCTCTGACTACTGATGAGAGACAAAGTCAGCTGTGCTTTAAGCTGCATCTTCCTGGCTTGGGAACTGATTTGACATATGAATGGAAACATGTCAGAAAGGAAAAGAAGAAAGTTTTGGTTAGTCATTCCAAACTCACCAAGGATTCCAACTGTGTTATTTGATTTCTTGCTTTTCGGAGTTCCTTAAGAATTATGTGCAGTTGATGTTGCATATTTTGACGGTCAAGTTTTTCATTTTCGAAGTCTAAAGTACATGCCTGCATCTGGAAAACGCCCAAGACAAGACAATCACAGATGGTAGATACCGTCCAGTCTTATTGACTAGATGCTTACATTCTTTATTAACACACACACAAAAATGTTTGTTGTACATCATAGCAAGAATTCATCTGAGCATAGTGAGATGAGAATAAATGAACACGTTTCCGCCTAAGGACTTGGTTTATGCAAGAAGCAAAGCCACACCTTGAGGTGTAGGTGACTGAAGAGCAGCTTATGAAGTTGCAGGTTGGACCTATCACTCGCCATTCATCTTTTGAGGGTTGGGGGAGGAAGGAGGGAAAGAGATGGTTATTTCTTGGTTTGGAATATACTAAGAATCTCTGCTCTACATTCTCAAAATAAATGGTGCCTGAGTTCTGCTTGAAGTTATAAGGTGGCCCTATTAAAAGACCTCGTTAGGTCGGAGTAGGATCTACAGCCATTGAGGAAGAGCAAAATTTGCCAAGGCCAACAGCTACCCGTTAAGAAAACTATCATCACACCTCAAAGAATCTGATTTGGTGTAAGGATAGTTAACAGGAATATTTGAGTAGTACAGAGTCTCTTGAGATAATTTTTATTGAAGCCTTTAAAAAATATTTTTCACACCTTTCAAATAGTTCTCCATTGTTGTTGTTAGGTGCCATTGAATCGGTGTCTGACTCATAGCAACCCTACGTACAACAGGCGAAACACTATCATCAGTGTTTCTCTGCTATTCATAGGGTTTTCAATGGCTGATTGTTTTTGGGGAGTGGGTTACCAGGTCCTTCTCCTAAGCGTACAGCACCTGGTGCTCCTAGGTGGTCTCCCATCCAAGTACTAACCAGGACTGACCCTGCTTAGTTTCCGAGATCTGAGAGGATCAGAAGCCACAGTGGTATGGCTGCAGGCAGTTCTTCATAGACTAGTGTAAATATAAGGAAAAATTCCATTTTCTAACAAACTGAACTGACCTTAAAAGCAACCCCAGTGAGTACCTGTTGTTCCAGCAGAGCTACCCTTGTTTGTTCCTCTTGCTGCTTTAACAAAGACCTGTAAAGAAACCGGACCTGTAGGATGCAAAGAGACCTTTTGTCATCTGACCTAGGATGCATGAGGAGCTTACATCACTAGTCACTTTTCTAACCAAGACAACACCTGCTAGGTGGGGTGACTCAGTGCAGCTAGTTGCTGGACAGTGCTGTATGCAAGCAGCTGAGCAGTATTTTCCTGCCTGAGTGTTCCTTGGGCCACCAGAATGACTGACGAATGGCCACACCCCCTTTTCCTGGAGACTCTGACATCTGCCAAAGTTTCAGAGTAGGACACAAATTGGGAAGTGCCTCAACTCCTTGGCTGCATGGTTGGAGCAAAATTTAATCATTTCTGCTTGATTTTTCCCAAATGTAACTACGCACACTTACAGATAAATGTGAGAGCAGTAAAGATGGAGGAAATTGTTAACGACTATTAACTCCCCTTCCTGCTAATGCTCAGGTTTTGGAGGATTTAAAAAATTACTATTATAATAGTAGCAAAAACAAACATTGATGTTTATTTAGTATACAAAGCATTTTTATGGTTCTTCAATTGCGCTTCCCAATAGTCCTGAGGCAAGCACAGGTTATTACTCACTTGACTAGTAATAGTGTATGAATCAGAGGAAGCAGATGATTTGTCTAAGGCTACATATCCTGGACTAGAGACCAAGTGTGGACTCCAAATAATGTTCTTTCCGTTACCCCATGTTGCCAAGCAAAATTTAAATTCATGACTTTTTGTTAAAATAGTATTCCGTTCAAATAATCCCAACTCAGTAACTCCACCTGGCCCAAGCTGCGACGATAATGAGGAGATGGAAGGTGCTGTTGAATTCCTTTGAGCACAGTATTGGCACGGTCAAGATGGCGGCCTAGGAATCAGCTTGATTCCTCTCCTTCATGTCTGCCTTTGGCCTCTCACACACACTACCTTCTTCTCCCTTGAAGCCTGGGTATGTGTGGTCTCTTTCGCTGAGGGGGAATTTCCACAGGAAGTCACTTTGCTGGATTCATATCAAATACCATATTTGCTCAAATACCATCTCCTCTGTGAAGCCTCCACTGGCTCCCAATTTCTCTTTGCATTGTTACCCGTTCTATTTTCTTTAGTTTCATAGTTTACTTAGATAACTTCCTTATGATCTGTTCCCGTGCTAGAATATAAATTCCTATGAGGGGTAGGAACTTGTTTTGTTCCTGGCTAATTCCCTAGTAGTTAAAATGGTCCTCAACACTTTGTAAGTGCTTAATCCTGAATCATGGCAAGCCTTACTCGGCAGGCTTACCTGAGATAAGAGCTCCTCAGACCTCTTCCTCTCTTCTTCAAGCTTTTCCCTAGCAATATCATTCTCTTCCTTGAGTTTGTGTATTCTCTCTGTTTTATGCCTGTCATCTTCCAGATGTTGTACATCTGCTTTTCTTTGGGAACACAATAGCTGATTTAAATCTTGAACTTCTTTTTGCGTTTCTTCATATTTTCTTCGAAATTCACTAAGCTCAAAACTCAACTGAGTTATGGTTTGTCGTTCAACTTCAAGATCTTTTTTGGCATTTGCCAAGAGGCGACTGTAATATTTTTGCTTCTCTTCTTGAAGATAACCTATGACAAACAACATTAAGGCACAACTTATTGTATAAAATCAATGATATTCCCAAAGTTAAACCTCAAACATATTTCTGTAAATGAGATCACACGATCTCTTCAACTTACCAGATGAAGAGTCAAGAGATGGGGGCTATGCCTGAGATTTGCTATTTGATATGGTTGGACCTTTTTTCCCCCTAGCTTGTCACCTAGAACTGCTGTACCTATTCTTTCATCTGTAAAATATGACTCTTCCTGGCCCATCTCTTAAGAGCTATCAAGCTCAATTGAGATCAGTGCTGGGAAAACTGCAAAGCACTTGGCAAAAAGTCAGCACTGTCAGTAAGCAACCTCATCTCAAGTCCATGGAGGGAATCAAATGAGTCAAGAAGCCTCTATAACATGTATTCTTTGTCCTGGGGCTGATATGAGCAAGTGCTGAAGGAATCAAAGTAAAAAGATAACTGGTGATAAGGTCAGCTCAAGGGGAAATACAGGTGGAGAAGGACACTGAAGGAGAGATGGAGTATGCATAGGTGGAGAAAATTTAATGTGACTTCAGAGCAACAATGCCCCTCCAACTTGCGTCTTCTGCCCTCCTTTAATTTAAAAACATGGAGGAAACAACAAAATGCTATTTCTTACTTCAAGCTTAGAAGATTTGCTCTTATTTTACTTTCTAACATGTTTCTATAAAAATCTAAATCTGATGAATCACTCCTGTTGGAAAATGTCAGGCCTATCCCAAAAGAACATTTTTATATCAGTCAGTACCTTCTGAATCAGTCTTTTCTGTCTGCTGTGGGAGGGAAGGAGCAGCTGTTTCCGTTTTCTTTTCCAGCTCAAAGATCTTTGCTAAAAGTCCTTTAACGTAGGCCTCTCGCTGCTGGTCATATACAAGCCACTGCTGATTTTTCTCCAGAGCCTTGCAGTGAAGACAAAAGAAAATCAACATATAATAAAAACCAGAAGTCTTAAAAGAGGCGAGGCAGTCCAACTGATGTAGTCTTTTCCGATACATAAAAATTCTATGGCTTACAGAATGATTACAGGCAACCATTGCATGTCACACACCTTCAAAATACGTAGTGGCCTGGCAATGTCATAGTTTACAGGGGACTGAGCCGGTTTGTTTGCTACCTCCCATATACAGCTCACTCTGTGTCTGTGTACAAGTCATTCTCTGTAAACCAGGATGCCTCTGTGGCAGGTATGAAGATGAGCTGCTCAGATCCCACTTCCAGAAAGCTTTGTCCAGCTACAGGTGGAGGTTAGTTGGCAGCCTTCTGCTATTAACTCCTTCAAGTTTCTCTCTGCTTTGATACCAAGCTGGGTGGTTCCAGCCAACTTCAAAGCAAAGGCTGAGTGATTTCTGCCCAACATGGGAGTCTACTCAGGAGCAGTCTGCTCAGGAGCCCCCATGGAGCTGACAAACAACTTGGTAGGTTTTCATCATGTCTGATAGTCACCCTGGTGTTCCTGCCTCCTCCTTTTTCTTTTCATAGATGTTGCTCTCTAAGAAACTATCTGCATTCCATCTCAGTGTCTACTTCCTGCAGAATCAAATCTAATCATTCCCTTCTCTTTGTTGCCAATTTTCATCTTTTACATCTTTTAGAACCCACAAACTGGGATCACTGCCCTGTTTGTGTAGGGGCTTCATGAGGCAATGGGTTGAATAGTGCCCCACAAATTCATGTCCAACTGAAACCTCAGAATGTGACCATACTTAGAACTAGGATCTTTGTAGATATTATTAGTTAAGATGAGGCCATTCTGGAGAAGTTAGCCTTAAATCCAATGTCTAAAGCCCTCCAAAGAAGAAGAGTGGATACACACATACACAGGGCTCTGAGAGAAAGCCATATGAAGCCAGAGGCACGGGGTGACTTGCTTCAACAAGGAAAAGAATGCCTGCAGTCCCCACAAGCTGCAAGATGCAAGGATTCCTCCCAGGGCCTTCAGAAGGGGTAGGTCCTGCTGACACCAGGATTTCAGCCTTCTGCCCTCCCAACTGTGAGATGACACATTTCTGTTATTTTAAGCCACCAATTTTATGGTAATTTGTTACGACAGCCCTAAGAAACTAATATAGTACTTACTAATTCTGTTCATAATCAATGACCACTTATTTTAAAAATGATTTTTACCAACCATCTTTAGCTTTTTCTCTGTGATTGTTGTCTCTCTCAAACAGTTGTTGTTGTTAGGTGCTGCCGAGTCCGTATCCAACTCATAGCGACCCTCATAGGGTTTTCAT
This sequence comes from Pedetes capensis, assembly GCA_007922755.1. Taxonomy (NCBI): domain Eukaryota; kingdom Metazoa; phylum Chordata; class Mammalia; order Rodentia; family Pedetidae; genus Pedetes; species Pedetes capensis. Next base: position 15,862 of record VMDO01010454.1, on the reverse strand, counting down.
TGGCTGTTTTGGGACAACCCTCATAGGGTTTTCATTGGCTGACTGTTTCGGGATTGCCTTGGGAGTGGATTGCCAGGCCCTTCTCCCACTCTCAAACAGTAAGGTTCTTTAAAGTGAGATCATGCTTTTCTGAGAGGAGCCTCGGCTCTTGAGCACATTACATGCTCAAAAGAAATGATTGGGATGATGAGATGATAATAAAATGGGCAGAGGCAGTTTAAGTGAATAGATAAGAGAGTGGTGATTCACTTTACTATTACTATTGCTGTTAGGGTTTCATTTCAATCCCATCTTTCCCTGAAGAAACAGGATATCCTCTGACAGCCTACCTGGCCACCTAGCACAAGGTTCAAAACCTTATAAAACACATCAACACCCTCTGTGTGGGAGAAGGACATGGCAATCCACTCCCAAGGCAATCCTGAAACAAGCAGCCACTGAAAACCCTATAATGGTTGCTATGAGTCAGACACAACTCTGCAGCACGTAACAGCAACAACACATCCTCTGTAGATCATCCACCTTATTTATAACAAGACATTAACAAATATATAAGGAGCCACATTAACTTTGGGAGACAAAACATAATGGAATATATGCATCATAGGTATGTGGACTTAAAAAGTACATTTTAAAAAGTCAGAAATTCTATTGATACTGTTAACTAGGACAAATTGATATACCTCCGGTTCTAACAGATTCTCACTGTTCTTGACTAGTTGAGCCTTAGAAATTCAAAGGCAATGCAAAGGGAAACTATCTGGGTAGTGTAGCCATCCCCAGGAACCACACAGCACTCTTCCACCTCCTCACCTTCCACCCCACTTATGCAGGAAAGATGGCAATTTTGCTATCAAAACAAGGACATGTTCAAGTTAAGAACTAAAAAAAGAGGACTAAAGATGTAGCTCAGTGGTATAGCTCTTGCCTAGCACATGCAAGGCCCTAGGTTTGATGTCTAGAACTGAAGAAAGCTAGAGAAGATGACAAATATACTGGTGCTAAGGGGAAAAGACTAGAAATTCTTCCATAAGCCGGGCGTGGTGGTGCATGCCTGTAATCCCTGTGGCTCGGGAGGCGGAGGCAGGAGGATTGTAAGTTCAAGACCAGAGGCCATCTGCATAATTTAGTGAGACCCTGCCTCAAAAAGTACAAAAAAAATGGGCTGAGGGTGCAGCTTGGTGGTCCGGCACTTGCAAAGCATGCAAGCGCAAGGCCCTGAGTTCAAACCCCAGTACCGAAAGAAAAAATAAATAAATAAAAGAAATTATTCCATAATACCACCATGTGACGTAATCAGAACACCTCTCTCCCTCCCAATCTAGGCATTCAGTCCAGGAGGGTGGGATGGTTCCCCTCTCACTCTATGTTCCTGAGAGAACAGGAAATAATTCTCAATGACTGTTTGTGCAAAGAGGACATGCTCACCCAAATCTGATGTCATACCTGTACTAAATGCTTAGGATGAAGGGTCTCAATGGAGGCACACGTGGTAACGTGCACCCTGGGCTTAATGCTTCTTCACAGTGGCCAACCCACTGCACTGAGCTTCAGCTGCCACCCACCCCACAGGAATGCCTACTTGAACAATGATTCACAATTGGATTTTGGTAAACCCTAACTGGTTTTGGATCAAGAGGAAAAAAAGGAGAAAAACACACTCACTTATTTTTTGCTCAAAAATAGAGATCCTTGGGCTGGGTGCAGTGGTGCATACCTGTAATCCCAGTCACTCAGGAGGCAGAGGCAGGAGGATCACATATTTGAAGCCAGAGGCAGCCTGCATAACTTAGTGAGACTCTAACTCAAATTAAAATATAAAAAATGGGCTGGGGGTGCAGCTAAGTGGTAGATCACTAGCAAGTATGTGCAAGGTCCTGGGTTCCGCTCCCAAGTACCACCAAAAAAAATAAAAAATAAAAAAAGGAGAGTTCCTCAGTTGGAGAGTGATTTCCTCATGGAGGGAGAGAGAGGAAACGAATGACATCACAGTAAGCTGTAGGCTAATATAATAATTGCTCTGTTTTGGGGCAAAACAGCTGTCCCAAATTAGTTCAGTTTAACTTCTTCCTCAGTCCTCTAAAGTGCAAAACTTGTTTTAGTTATATTAATACCACAGAATTTTTAAAAAGCTTCATGATACCTCTTGCTAAAGCTCTCTTCCCTTCGGTGCCATTATCTGTCTCTTCTTATCTCTTTGAGTTACAGACTGGCCTCTTTTCCCTTCCACTGCCACCTTGTTCCTTATTCCACTACCCACACCCTCTGTGCCTTGCTTAAGCCCTTCCCTTGGACCAGAGAGCCGCAGAACTCCTTTCTGTATCATCTGCCCACTGAAATTCCATCTTTCCATCAGGTTCCACTGAGTCCAGGCTTGCCTTGCAGGGCACAGCCCCTGAATGCCCTCAGCAAGTTCCCTTTCTTTGTAGGCCAACAATTCTACTGCCAATCCAACCTACTTGGCATCTCATACACGTGACCATGATTATATCCTAATGATACTTCCTAACTGATCGTGAGCCCCCTGAAGAGTGGGGTCTTGGCTTGCTCAGGCATTCTATGAAATACCTCTGTGCATGCATTCATTGCTTCCACAGCAAGGGCCATGTGATTAATGTCTGTGAAGAATAATGGCAACATGGAACAAGGTACAAGGGCTGTAAGAATCATCAAGCCTGTTAGCTCCTAACTAAAGTTTAAGAGCATTCAGAAAAGGAACATGAGACTATGAAAAAATCTAGCAGTTCCTCACAATAAAAAATAAACTTAGAGTAGCTAAAAAAAAAATCACTTTCAAAAGTCTATTAGTCACTGATTAAGTAATATATGAAAATGTAATAAAAACTCCTTTATAATGGAACTCTATTAACTCTATAACTATTTCTACAATCTTCTAAGTACTCAATATGTACTTCTTGTCTGAATTTGTCTCAGACCTGTTATATTTTATTCTTATTAGTTAGAATGCTAAGCAGGGTGTATAAATTTATATGCTTCAGGTCTGCCAGAAAAAGACAATGTAAACACAATATTCTTGGCAGAAAAGTTGCATGGTGTTAACTTTAATGAAGTAAAACGTACATATTGGAAAGGACTCTCAAAAGTATTCAATTCACCCAGCACTATGGTATATGCCTGTAATTCCAGCAATTCAGGAAGACAGAGGCAGTAGGATCACAGGTTCCAGGCCATAGTCAGCCTGTGCAACTTAGCAAGACCCTGTCTGAAAATAAAAAGTAAAAAAGGGGTTGAGGTACAGCTCAGTGGTGGAGTGCTTGCCCAGCATGTATGAGGACCTGGGGTCAACCCCAGAACTGGAGAATAAAATAAAGGCATTTCAATTCTTTTTCAATCACCCTGCTTTTGTTGTAGGTATACTAAAAAAAAAAAAAAAAAAAAAAAAAAAAAGAGGAGGGCTCCTCTTCTCCATGAGCTGGCATCTCACTTTGATTGAGTGAGGTGGGTAAATGGGAAGTACTATTCTTTAGCATATTTTCAAAAACAGGTTTCTCCCAGAGAACATTAGCTTTACACAGTAGGGAACGGAAACCATTCTTTTATATTCATGGGACCAGCTAAAAATCCCGAGATCAAAGTAATCTGCACATCAAAGACCTACAGTAGCAGCCACAGACCTCATCTTTCATGAGTAGAAAATGGATTTATGATTACTAACTTTTGGGAGAACTATGCAGATAGGCTTTTGAGTATAAAATGATGCACCATGCAGACACAGAATTCTTCCATTTTAATTACAATCTCAAAATAGAATATAGTATTTCCTTACATTCTTTCCAGACCTCTAGTTCTGGTGCACAAAGAGTAGCTAAGGAACTTGAATTTTCTGGTTTTGTACCAGGGCATCTGCTTTCTGGTAAGAATTTCCATCCTTTAAAGACAGAGGTAGTTGAGCCTCATATCCACAAAGATCTGAATATATGGAAACTCTTAAGTCTAGAGAGTGCTTCCAAATTGTTATGAGCAAACCTTCCAGGTGTGGGGGTTAAAGGATTTTCAGACTGTTTTCTGCTGAATTATGAGCTGGATGAGAAAGACAGAGCAGCCTCTAGAATCAAAGGCTTAGTTTAAGGCCAAAAACTAAGGTGGTTAAAAGATTTTCAATGTCTGCTTTCTGCGGAATTAGGAGATGGATGAGGGAGACAGAGCAGCCTTTGGAATCACAGGTTTAGTTTAGGGCCCTCCAGCTATGGCTCAAATACTCTGTGTATCCATCAGGCAACTTTAACACTAGTTCTCGCTGTGTGGTTAAGATTTCATTTATCAAGGTACAGATACTGCTTATCCATTATGTATTATATCCTCAAAAACGCAAAGGTCTGTAGATGGTTATTTTCACTGTAGTAGTCTGATCTAACACCCACATGTCTGTCAGCTTATCATGCTGTGGAGGCTTGCATGTTGCTGTGATGCTGGAAGCTATGCCACCAGTATTTCAGATACTAGCAGGGACACCCATGGTGGGCAGGTTTCAGTTGAGCTTCCAGACTAAGAAAACTGGGGAGAAGGACTTGGCAGCTCAGTCCCCAAATAATTATCTATCGAGTACCCCATGAATAGCAGAGAAGCAGTATCAAATGTAGTGCCAGAAAGTCCCTCAGGTTGGACGACACTCAAAAGACAACCTTAATGATAGAAATGCAGTAAAGCCCCTCGGACCTCCTTTTGCTGATGTGGCATGACTCAAGAAGAAACACAGTGTCTACAACAATGGGCTCGAACATAAAAAGATCATGTGTATGGCAGAGTATATGTGTTTCATTTCTGTTGTACATATGGTTGCTATGAGTGAAACCTGACTCCAGGGCACCTACCAACAACAGCAACAATCTGATCTAAAGAGTCTGTCTCATAGTTGAATCTTGGTGGTAGATCTATAATTGCTTCATATTCTTTCTTTCAACTTTTCTGTATGTTCGAAATTTTTCATAATAAAAGTTGGGAAAAAATCAGCCTCAAAGAAAAATGAATAACACTATCTTGACTTTATAGCAAACATAGTGTGGTTGAGAATATTGCAGTTTCATGACCTATCTCAAAGCAGTCATTCTATTCCGATCCACTGTTCTCCCTGGCAAGGTTCTTGTTCATACTCTAAGCATCTTGCAAAGGAAAGACTCATGAGCACCTTGGGCTCATGTATAAATTTAGTTGCTATGAAAGAGAGCATTGTATGACTGAAAGAGCATGCATACATCCAAATATGTATAAATTATAGCATATTAGATGCTAAAGATATAATTTTATTGAAAATTTTATATTTGTCCACATTTAATAATTTAAGAAGCATATTAGTAAAAATAATTTAAGTCAACATTGGATAGTCATGATATATTTTTCTTTTAAGTGAACCTGTTGATATTTTACTGCAGTACGAGAAACAAAAATAGTATGTTGGTTCAAGATTTAAGAGGCAATATTCTAAACAGCCACATGATGGCAATGTTACTTCAATAAAGTAAACCTTTCTTTACTATCTGCCTCTTCCCACTGATTGTATGCATCTGCTCTTTCCACTTGCTAATAATATCCATGGGCCTGGGGTTTAGCTCAGTTAGTAAGTAGAATGCTGCTCTGGCAATCTCTGAGGACCTGGGTTTGATCCCCAGCACCACAAAAACAGAAGGAGGTGGCAATCCACCCCCGAAGCAATCCTGTCACCTAACAACCACACCTAACACCACAACCTAACAACCACAACAACATCAGTAAGTGGATTGGCTAGCTAACAACAAACACTGACATTAGTCGTTCTGAATCTGCAAATTCATAATCGTATTAGTCATTCCTTTTAGTTTTGTGTCATTTACAGTTATGAGGCATTCATTTTACATTTTCATCCAACTTATCAAAAATGGAGACTATGAACAAAAGTGCAGTCCTACAGAATACTGCTAATGTTCTTCCTCCTGTTTTGACAAGGATCTACTAACTACTCTGTGAACAAAAATTTCAAAGTAGATTAAAATGTTAGCCTGTATTGGAGGAATAAAAATGTGGGTCAAGTGATAAAACTGGATTAGGGACAGTAGATTAGACAGAAGTATGGTGTCTCTATTATATTTACCAAAGTTCCTATTGGAACTTTAGACAAGAGAGTACCATCGTCCTTTAGAAATACATATTGCAGCACATAGCCTTAAAGAGCTATGGATATGTGCAGCTCACTCTGGAATGGCCCAGCCAAAAATATGATATATGCATAGGTGGGGGGCTGAAAGAAAAAATAAAAAGTGCAAAATGTGGCACAATGTTAATAATGGTTGAATTTTGGTAAAGGGTATATAGACATTATATGAATCATTCTCATTCTTGGGCTTTTCTGTTAATTTGATTTTTTTTCCAGATTTAAAAAAAAAAATTAAAAGTAATTATGCATCTTCCCTAAATTCTGCTTAAAAACCAGCTTTTAAAATTAAGAGCAAGAAATACCTATTAAAACTATCATTTAACTATTTGATCTGATCTAGTTTATACTAAAACATTTCTTAAACCGAAAAGTACTGACATTTGACAATGTTTATGGCGTTAACTCCAGGTAATTATTTCAAAATGTCAGCCAGATCTAAAAGGTAGCTGACCTAAGAAAGGTGTACATATTTTTTAGGGCTTATTATAACATAATAAATGCCGAGTCTCAAAAATTAGTGGGCAAACATCTACAAGAAGTCTTCTGGAAATTTTGAGGGGGGTGATGGGACAAGAAGTGTCAAGCCAAATAACATGCCAAGGAGGGGACTGAGAAATGATGTGTCTCTTTTCTGTTCCCTGTGTCCTCCAATGATAACTTTTCCTGGTCTCAAAGATTTGCTGAGATCCCAAAATGAAAACCAGAGCTAAACTACTTCTGGCGCTTCAAACATAAGTTTATAGTTCTCAAAGTGTGGTCCCAGGACAGCCAGCTGTGACCGCAGCATCTGGGAGCTTGCTGGGAATGCAGAATCTTGGGTCCTGCCCCAGACCTAATAAATTAGAATTTGCATCTTAAGGAAGTTCCTTAGAGTCTGAGAAATATTGCTAGCCTAGACCACCATTTAAGGTGAGATGGGTTACATTTTATTGCATTTGTCCAAAAGTCTAAGATAAACAGGCAGAGGGAACAGAAAAAGAACAGGTGGTATCTTCAAGGAGTAGCTGGAAATCCAGTATGGTAGAAGTGGAATAGATAAGGGGAAAACAGGAGGTATGTAAGGGAAATTATTTGCAAATATGCATCTAAAAGATCATTGTTGTTGTTAGGTGTTGTCTAGTTGTGTCCGATTCATAGCAACCATGTGTACAACAGAATGAAACACTCCCCAACACTGTGCCATGTCTGGCACTATGTCAGTGCTTCTTCGTTATTCAGAGGGTTTTCAATGGCTGACTGTTTCAGGAATGAGCTGCCACGTCCTTCTTCCATTTTTGTGGTGCTGGGGATTGAATCCAGGGCCTCAGAACGTGCAGAGTGGCACTCTTCCAGCTGAGCTAACCTTCAGCCCTTCGCCTAATAGGTAGGTACTAACAAACAGAATGACAAAGTTCATTATAATACATGACACAAAAAAACTATTTTCATAGTTTTAAAAAATTATGTTGCTGCTTTATTTTAGTTACCTCTAGGTAAATCACTTTGATAAGGGTACTGTACCACCCTGTATACTAACACTCAGATTTAAATTCTTCTTTAAAGATCAAATAGACTTCCAGAGACACTTGCTAGATTAAATAAAGCAGGAATCTTAAGAACATACTTACCGTGGTAGGCATGCCAGTAACATTTCTGCAATCAAAATACCTACCCATCAAACTATCAGATCATTACTTTACAAACCCTGTGTCAAATATTAAAACTTGTGGAAAATATTGTGATTAGCAGTCATGTGTTTCTGGCTTATTCAATTCCCAAGAAGACCTACCTGTCCATTTAAGAGATGTGTGAAATAATCAGGATTTATCATATATGTAAAATAACCTTATATCAAATCCTAGAGAAGTACTACTAAGTGTACAAAGAATGTGTTTCCTTTTCCTTTTCAAACTATGAAAGTAAATCCTAGGGGTTTTTTTTGGTGTGTGTGTGTGGTACTGGGGAGTTGAACCCAGGGCCTCAACACATGCTTTTTGTAATCTCTCAACCACTAAGCCAAGCCCCTAGCCCATATTTTACTTTATGTTTTGAGATGGGGGTCTCACTAAATTGTGTAGGCTGCCTCTGGCCTCAAACATGCAGTCCTCCTGCCTCCACCTCCCAAGTTGCTGGGATTAAAGGTGTGTGCCACCACACCCAGCTGCAAATTCTAGTTCTAAGAGAGAGAGATTTTAAACTAAAGATGAGAAGTGGCGTGTCTTGCCTTGAGAAATAAAAAGAAACTATAAATTAAATTACAGTATAATGATAAAATAGTTTGGCAAACTAAATTTAGGTGAAGAAGGAAAGTTGCTGAAGTATGTGAGCAGTAGGTAACTTCTAGGGCTTTTTAGCCTAAAGAGACCATGACTGGAGGAAATGGTTCTCTTGAATGCTTGAGAAGAGACATTTGGTGATGATCACAACCATTCAGTTCTCATCACTAGACTTTTTGAAGTCACTGCATCAATGCTTCCAACTTCTGTGAAGTTGAAAAACAGATCTAACAATAGAATTAGTCCTCTTTACCCATAACGTAACAAAAAGAAACCAACTTACATCTTTCAGCTGTATTTCCAGGTCCTGAAGATTATTCATTGATGAGTTGAAACAGCTTGCAGCCACCGTCTATAAATAACCCGATATTAGTTAATATCATACATTTAACAATAGAAGATTCCTCATTAGATTTAGTTCCATAAAAATACAGTATAGTTCTAAGGGGCATCCCAAAATCTACATCTAGTGCATGCTGGTGAACCATAAAGTCAGATGATAGTTACTAGAGGACAGTTACTAGAGGATCACTGTCGGAATTAAGACTGTCAGAATTAAAACCTGAGATTTCAGATCTAATTTGACTTCTGAGATCCTTTGGACCTCAATCACCAGAACTACATATGAATACCTCAATGGTTTTTGACCAAAAGGAGTCAAAACAAAACAATTGGGCTATTTCAATGAAATCTGAAAAATAAGAATTGCTAAAAAGAAAAAAAAAAGACAAAAAGGTTTTTTGTAAATTACATTTTCTATTAGTGCTGGTTGAATATCCCTTATCTGAAAATGCTAGGTCCGGAAGTATTTTTTATTGTAGATTTTTTGGAGTTTGGAATATTTGGATACATATTGTAAGATATCTTCAGAGTGAGATTCAATCCTAAACATAAAATTCATTTATGTGTCCTATATACCTTACACATATAGCCTGAAGCTAATTTTATGCAGAACGTTCAGTGGGCCTTCATTCTTTCTATGGTGGTTACATGAGGTCAGGTGTGAAATTTTCCACTTGTCATGAGTGTCATTATGGTACTCAGAAAATTTCAGATTTTAGAGTATTTTGGATTTTTGGATTAGGGTGTTCAATATGTAACAGTATTAATTAGTATTAGTTCACATAGATCACATGGAACTCAAAACATAATTTCTCTCCTTTTTTCTTCATTTTTCTCACAGAGGAAAAGAGGGGAGGTAAGTTGCTATGTTTGCATGTAGGTTAGCCAACAAACTCTGAAAAAGTTGTATTTTAGGGGTTTTTGCTGTTGTTGTTTTGTGTTTCAAATCAGCTTTACGGAAAGAGACTTGTGTGAACACAGGCAAGGAAGCACAAAATATTTGTTTTTTTCTAGAGATGCTGTATTCATTCACCCTGACATATTGTTCTTGTTCTCAATTTAGCCCTCCAAGTAGAAACTATAGTAGAGAGATTTCACTAAAGCTCTTTCCTTTTTTCCCTGGGCACACTGCAGATTCTGTTTCCCAGGCTTCTCTATGGTTAGTGGAGTCTTGTGACTGAATTGTCAGGAGTATGGGCAGAAGTGAAATATGCCAGTTCTAGTCCTGACCCCAAATCCTCCTAGGCAATTCTCCACATGCTTTCTCTGTCACACAGGTCCCAGAGGACCTGGTGGAAGATTCCATGCTGAGGTGTAGCCACTAGAAGGAAGGAATCTGGATCTTTGAATGACGCTGGAGCAAAGCCTCCTCCATTCTAACCTGCACTAGGCTGTGACATGAGGGAAAAGCAACATTTCTTGTGTAAGATGCTAAGATTTGGAGGTTGTTTATTATAGCAGTTATACAGGTTTATGAGCAGAAATCAATACTTCAAAGTTATTTCAAGAATCCAACTTTAAAAATTAAGATTTGCATTTCATATTCAAAAGTGAAGAAACTAGTTATTGAACTTCAAGGAAAGATTTTTAACTAATCATTTTGTATCTGACTGTAATGTTCCATGAATTTCAGTTCTATGGGAATTCTCTAGGAAAACAGCCTCTTTGAACTCATCTGCAGAAATGCTTACTTAATTGCTTATCTATGAAAGTACACATAAATGTATAGATCTGATTATTGTGTCTAACTCAAAGAGGGGATAAAATACAAAGACAAACCATTAATAGCACTGAGATACTACATTTGAAAGTTATACATTTTCCTCGTTAGACAGTATTTATAGCTATGTTAGTATTACTCACATGTCCAAATTTCCAAAAGAACTAAAAGTTTGATCAATAAGTTAACCATTTACAGAGCATTAACTACATACCAGGCATTATGCTAGGCAATTTATGAACATTATCACATTTAATCATCAGTGTTATTTATCTCAATATTACCAATATGGAAATCAAGGCTTAGGAATGGGGTCTGGTAAACACTAGCACTGTCTCTAAGGCTAAACAAATTAAGGAATTTGTTCAAAGTCACACAGCAAACAAGTGGCAAAACCAAGATCTGGATCCAGATCTGTCTTTACATCCAAATTCTTGCTCTTTCTACTTCACGATAGCCTCTCAAACAAAAGATAGGGAGAAAATGCACGTGCAGTTAGGAAAAGTACATTTGATGTAATAACTGTGTTTCTCAAATATGAAAAATAACAAAAAACAAAGCCTACTCTTTTCATGATACAAACTACAGAAACAAGATCTCAATAAAATCCTCCTTACTGTTGTAGATACACAGTAAACCCTGCCTTCTGAATATTCCTCTGAGTAAAACAATAGTGCGGAGAGGGCAGGGAACTGCATTATGCTTACAGAAAAGGGACTCAGCTAAAAACAAACCAAAAAAATGGTAAGTGATCTGTAAATTTATTTTGCTGTCTCCTCACTTGGGAAACATGATTGAACAACTCATTCTTCATAAGAAATACAAATGGTATCAGAAAGAAAAATAAATCTAGGTTTAAAGAAATTATTAGCACCTGTGATAAATGGAGTGTACTGGCTTTGCTTTCAAGTTCAGAGAGTTTTGCTGTTGTGGCCGACAACTGTTTTTTTAACACATCTGTCTCTTCAGATAAGGATTTCAACAACTGTTCCCTCCTTTCACCTTCCTTTGTTTTCTCTTCCAGCTGTTCAAGCAATGCAGTAGTGTTATATCTGGCCTTCAGCTGGTCTCTGAGTCGTCGTATTTCTTTGTCCTTCTCTGTGAGGTGATAAGCATTCTTCTCCCTCTCAGCTTCAAGAACTCGAATTTTCTAGATTTAAACTAAGAAGAATCTTAGAACAAAGCCAAGCCAAAAACCCAGCTAAACAATATACTTTGACAGCATTTATGAAGTATTTATTCTATATCAAGTCTACTTTGATACCAGGGCCAGAAAAAACCCAGGTTTATGCTCAGATGGCTTACAGGGAGATAAGCCAATACATTATTGCAATATGTGTTCTCATTAACATACACACACTATAAATGGGCAGAGAGACAGAGAAAGGAGAGGCCATCTGTATCAAGGGTGGTGAGAGAAAGCTTAAGGAAAGCTTCTCATAGGAGTATTTGAGAATTCTCTCTCCATCCTGACCTTATAAACTTAAAGGATAAGAGTGGGTCCCACAAGATATAGTATACATACTCTTTAGTGAATTTGAACCAGAACTTAAGTTACAGAATCTTACAGCAGAATAAAGATGTGTTCATTAACCTGCTTACTGTTGATAAATAATTTGGTGTTGAATCTAGAAGGTGATTTTTACAGAAGTTCTCAACATTTTCCAAGATCTGCAAGATAAGTAATGCTTACCACCCTGATGCTGGCATAACAGATAAAGACTCAAGAGAAAGATGAGAGAAACAATTATTATAATGACTAGGGTAACAGGAGGGCTGGGATTTAGCTCAGTTGGTAGAGTGCCGCTCTGCAGTCTCTGAGGTCCGGAGTTTGATTCCCAGCACCACAGAAATGGGAGAAGGACGTAGCAACCCACTCCCAAGGCAATTCCAAAACAATCAGCCATTAAAAAACCCTATAAGGGTCGCTATGAGTCAGACACGACTCAACGGTACCTAACGACAATAACAACAACAGGGTAACAGGGTCAAAACAACCTAAATTAAAACTTACATTTAAGGAGAAAAAAGTAGTTACACAAATACAAAATGGAGAAATTAAAGTTTAGAGGGATGGCTGTTAATATGAAAACAAAGAGGGGATTTTAGTTGACCACAAGCTTAAATCACAATATGAATACAGAGCTACACATTTTTTGATTTTAATGTAATGTTCAGGTAAGCAGATATAACAGTCCCATTTCAATCTCTGCTTGCCCATTGAATTGTGTTCAATTTTAGGTGCATAATTCAGGAGGAATACAGACAAATCTCAAAGTGTTGGGAATAGGAAGCCAGAGAAGCTGAAGAATATGAGGTTGGTCAGCAGAAAAGCAAGAGGAAGCAAAATTTCCTCAAATGTCTTATAAGTTGTCAATTCAAATAAGAAATAGACTTGTTCTGTGTAGCTCTAATGGGCACACATAGATCAAATGCATAGAAGTTCAGTGATTATAAAGGAACAAAGTGCTCAGTGTCAACAGTGGAATGAATCAGAAAGTTAACTCTCAGGAAAGCTATGTTGTTGTTAGGTGCCATTGAGTCGGTTTCCAACTCATAGCGACCCTACGTACAACAGGAAAAACACCATTGTCAGTGATTTTCTACTATTCATAGGGTTTTCAATGGCAGATTGATTTTTGGGTCCTTCTCCCAAGCTTACAGCGCCTGGTGTTCCCAGGGGGTCTCCCATCCAAGTACTAAACAGGCCCGACCCTGCTTAGCTTCCGAGATCTGACGGGATTAGATGCCACAGTGGCACGCTGCAGGCCAGGAAAGCTACAGGCTCCCTTTAACAGACTGCAAAATAACCCCTATGTCTATTATTTGGTGATGGTGTATTTCTCAATGTTTAAAGAAGTTCTTATCTTAATTTGGGTTGTTAAAAAATAATAAATCATTCTGACTCATGATACAGTTATAAATGGAATTTAAAGAAATCAAATATTATAACTTTAATCATTTGTTTTCTAAATGTGAATGATCATTTTTCAATATGAATAAAAGCACTTTTGCAAAATAAATGAAAACCAAATTTATGATTAAACTTATTAGTCCTTTCAGTTATAATAAGTTTCTAATTTCCTATCTATGCTATTAAAAGTTGTAATTTAGGGTATCTGGAAGATAGCAGCATGCAAAATTCTAACACATGTAATAATTTTATATCAAAAAGCCTTTAAAATAAGTTACTTACAAAGCAGTCAATATGCATGATAAAATGGGCTTTTAAGTACTTCGAAGGAAAGCTGAAAACTATTTAGCATTCTGAAATGGATAAAGGATACAGAATATCCTAAATGGATAGATGTGAATTTTTACACTTAGTGAACTAATAGAAAACTTGGATTATGTAATTATTGAGTAAATACCTTCTCCTTTCCTATACTAGAAAAGATATAAGGATGGCATAGAATCCTTTCAGTATACATCAATGAATAATATACTATAATATAATAAACCATGGAAATAGAATACTTCTAAGTTATGCAGCAAATAAAAAAACAGTGACAACGATAAACCAATGTGTTTTATAACCTTAACAATATAGCATGCTATGGTTTGAATGTGTCCCCTCAATTTTTTTTTTCTTTTTTGCTTTTTTGAGACAGGGTCACACTAAATTATGTAGACTACCTCTGGTCTCAAACTTGCAATCCTCTTGCCTCTGTCTCCCAAGTTACTGGGATTATAGGCTGGGCTCCCACCCACATTTTTCTTAATCCTCAATGCAACAATGTTGGCAGGTGAAGCCTAACAAGAAGTGATTGGATCATGAGGGCAGAGCCCTAATGCATGTGTTAATGCAAGTCATGGGACTGAGTTATCATGAGAAGGTTGTTATAAATGTGAGCTTAGCCCTGGTGCATGTGCTCTTGCTCACTTGCCCCTGCCCCCTTTCTCTCATGTGATTCATTGGCCTTATGACACAGCAGGAAGGCCCTCACCAGATGCACCATGCATTTGGACTCCTAGCTTTCAGAATCAAGAGCCAAATCTCTTAAAAAAAAAAAAACAAAACCCAGTCTGTTGCTGTTGTTAGGTGTCGTCGAGTCAGTATCCAACTCATAGCGACCCTCATAGGGTTTTCAATGGCTGACTGTTTCGGGATTGCCTTGGGAGTGGATTGCCAGGTCCTTCTCCCATTTTTTGCGGTGCTGGGAATTGAACTTGGGACCTTAGAGACTGCAGCACAGCGCTCTACCAACTGAGCTAAATTCCAGCCCGACACCCAGTCTGTAGCATTTTGTTATAGCAACATGAAACAGACTAAGACATAGTATAACCAAATTTTATCAAAAATATTAATGGAATTAAGCTAAATTATCAAAAAGCTATGAGGAATGATGAATTAACGTATTATTTTGTTTTAAATAACTGAAAACAGACCATAGTATTATGTTGATTATGTAGATCTATTAATCAAGATGTCTTTATTTGTGAAACAATTTAATGTCTTATAACCTCAAAATACATACTCAATTACATTTTGTAAGTGAGAGAAGTTACTAATAACTAAAGTATGTTCAAAACTCAGCAAAGTTAAATTAGGAAATTAAGATTCCAAATATAAGGTCAACTTTCCAAATTGGATGAGAAAAAGGACAATAAAAGGAATAAGAAGGTAGCAACAAGTCAAAATGCACACTTTTCTAAGAATACCAACTATAACCTAAAGGATTAAAAGGCCATTTACCTCCAAAAGTCGGTGTCTGTCTTTGTCAGTCAATTTTCCTTTTCCACTTGTTATTTCATCCACCGACGTTTTTAAAGCTGCAATTTCTCCCTTAAATTTCTCTAATGCAGTTTCTGATTTGGAGTTATTAGGCTTTGGTCCCCATTTACTCTTAATTATATCTTTGGGACTTCTGGAAGACATCTCTGAGATGCTCTGTAAATATAAAAATCAACTGTATTTTACATCTAAGTTTAAAAATTTAAATCTCAGATTTGAAATAGTCTAACAACCTAGTTTGCTCTAAATAGAAATGATATATCCAAATCAATGAAGTGCAGGACAAAGACTGAGGAAGGCTTCTAGAATGCTGTAATAACAATTTTTAAAAATATCTTAGGTAGTGGATACATGTGTGAGTATTTGATTTCTAAAAATATGTCAACTTGCACACTCAGGTTTTGCACAGTCTTATACCTATGCTATAGATTAACAGAATTTTTTTGTTTAAAAAAACAATGGAGGGGCTCCAACCATTAAATGAAGCCTGAAAGAACTTAGTCAGAATCAAGGCCATATCTTACCCAAGAAAAAAAGCTGGTGGTAATCCAATTTTGACCTTAATGGCATTAAAATGTTATTATTCAACATAATGGTATATCCTCTATTTTAGAAGATATACTTAATTCAGCGTCTATATATATATATATATATATATATAT